>JAUMHN010423834.1:0-12961 GCA_032360265.1 Heliamphora ciliata
GCGTACTAAGGTTATCATGAGTTCGAGGCTGTTTCTCATTTTTCACTTTCTTACTACCGGTATGAATCTTTTGCTTCTTAGCTTATCGAATGGGTGGGCCAGCTATGAACTAGTCTAGAGAAGTTTGAATTGTGCCATATGGTGGCGTCGCGAATCCTTTGGTGTGAAGTTGTCATTTCTGACTTTAGATTGCTGATGGCATAGTTCTATTTGTCAGGACATTTGAAAAGATATAGTTAATTGTTACTGACGATTGTTGTTACTCAGAGATCTATGGGGCAAGGTTTTGAAGGTCGACAATCAAAAACATGCGTGGGGCTAGAACGTCTTAGGGTGGAACCGAGGCGGTTCAAAGATATGTTGGGTGAGGTTAAATGGTCATGGTTAAGGCAATTACCATTGACACAAATTGAGTGGTCATTTGGGATTCAAATGTAGGAGAAACAAAAGGAGGATAGTGAACAATACTTTAAATAAGTGTCCCCAAAACTAGTCCAGTACAATTAGTTTGTGATAAAAGAGATGTTTAAGCAAAAGGGTCAGCCAAACTAGATATTTTTCCTGAAGTTACGTCAGCCAACGTACTTCAATTCAAGTATCCAAGTCTACTTCCCTGGTAGAGATTTCAAGAGTGTCAAAGAATTCACAAAACCACTGTAACAGATTGTGGTTTCAGGTTAAAGAGAAGTGAACGATGACGAAAAATTTTATCAATGTCGAATGTTTGGAACGGGTACTTAACAAATAATTGATATCGAGTTCTATAAGAAAAATGTTAGTTCAAGGATGATGACTCGAATCGGAGGAGAATCAAATGCGAATACCGGTCATTATCGAGGCATGAAAACTTAAAGACAAGGGTACTTTCTAGGATTAAATTTCTAATAGGGTTATCAACAAGATTTGGGAGCATAAGAGTTACAGACGAATGACACTTGACGGTACCATTGAGGACTGATGATATAAAAAGGAAGGACGTACAAAAGAACTTCAAAAAGTTGACACCAGGGCTTGGGGTAAACGAGAAAGGAACTTATAAGGATAAAGTCGCAGGGTTTTAACGGTCTCTCGAGGTGAAATCTAAAACTTCTCCTAGTGCGTACTCCTGTCTACCCCCCTTAAAATAAGATAACTCGTTGCATGAATCTCCAATCTTGATCTCGATGCCCTTACTCATCTTTTGCATGTAGATTCCTTGCTATTCCCGAACTCAGTATCATCCTGACGCGACTTGCTATAGGATTTAGACGCAGAAGATTTTAGTTCTTATAATGCATAGATGATAATAATAATTAATACAACAACTCCTACAGAGCTCCAACGCGATAGAATGCATAGTTTCCCATAACCCAATGCCTGAAGGTTCACTATGCCTGGGCTCTAATACCAACTGTGATGCCCCGTCCTCCGGACATGTCGGGACATACATAAATATAAATAAAAAGATACTCTAGCTATTCATTAATATTTACATACGTTAATTATTACATCATAAAAGAGTTCTGAATTGATCAAAGTACTTAACTATTATAGTTTCACCAAGAAATTTTCAAAAATTACACTAAGAACGATAGAACTGAATATAAGAACAAAAGCAGAGGTCTCGGCTCCTCAAAACACAACAGCGGGGTCCACGTACTCTTGGAACTCACCTTGTTCTTTCAACTCTTCTTCTCCCTCGGGGATGACTTCCTCTAAGAACTTCGCCTCACCTGTGGCATGAATGTCATGAGCCAAAGCCCAGAAGCAAAACACTCTAACCTTTTAACTAATCTCACGGCACAAAATATTCTACAAGGCATATCATATAACAACCAGTATGAGGAGAGAGATAAATTCGATAGTTACAACATGGCAAGCATATATAAGAATAAGTGTACAAGTATGTGATGCAATGGATGTGATGCAAGTGTCCAACCCGACATTCATCAGAAATAAAAATAGGAGTTTTACTTTGGAACTTATTGGTATTGCCTGTAGGGACTTATCATCATTGTCGCCTCAGAAACTTATTGTCATTGCCGTGATGGGACTTTGTTATTATTGCAGCCTCAGGGACTTATTGTCAATGCCGTGATGTGACTTATTATCATTGCCACCTCAAGGACTTATTGTCATTGTCGTGATGGGACTTTGTTATCATTGTCACCTCAGGGACTTATTGTCAATGCCGTGATGGGACTTTATTGTTACTACCACCTCAAGGACTTATTGTCATTGTCGAGATGGGACTTTGTTATTATTGTCGCCTCAAGTACTTATTGTCAATGCTGTGATGGTTTTGAGAGAACAAATCAGATTTGGTAAAGAAAAATACTGCTACGCAGCTGTTTGGGGGGACAAAAATATGATCCCACATCAATCAAGAGGTTTTGCATTAGTTTGCATGCCATTTTGTGCAAGAAAATACATTAAAAATTAATCTGATGTATCTTTTTGATGTCTTTTCCTACTGGGACCTATTATTTTTGTATATTTATGAGAAATATAGTATTCTCATGTATTATCATAGTTTTCATAGTAATTGATTAAATAGATGTAGTTTTTTAAATCAAATTAAGCTATTTTGTCAATATATAATTTTTTGACTTATTTTGTTGTGTATGAATTTGAATAATGATTTGTTTACTTTTGTTGACCTATAACACTATATTATTATGTATATTAGTTGTTCAACAAGTATTGGATCCTCATAATACTTAATTTAATATATTTCTCATCATTTTAAGCTAAAAAGAAAGCAAAAAGTCACTTTTTGGCACACTTCCCAAGGTGGTCGGCCACTAAGGTGTATTTTTGTCATTTTTTATGTTATTTTGTCATTTGCTACTTAATTATACTTAAATTCCTAATTTAGGATATCCATGTGCCAAAATTTAGATTTTGAAGACTTTTTGTTGTATTAGAGGTAAAATAGTCATTTTACCCTATTTATGAGGACTTTTGATTTTTAATTCATTATTTCATGATTTTTACTTCATTTAAAATGTTGGGAGACTCTTCGAGTGCTAAGGTTTTGTTACTTGAGTTTTGGACCTTTTTAGGGTTTTCGAGCCGAACTTGAGATTTTCGATTCGAGTTAGGGTTTTGAACCTCACTCATGCTCTATAGCCTTGTGGACTATTCATCACTAATACTAGAGTACGAGCAGGGTCATTACAGTTCCCCATAACCAAGACATGCCTATTAAAACTCTGTGCTACAGTCATACCGATGGTATGTCCATTTCCATCTAAACTGTGAACAAATAATTTCTATTTTGCAAGAACCTAAAATCTGATCTTCTATATGTAAGTCATACTCTGCACACCAGATTAAATACTGTACAGAATATTAGACATCCATATATAACATTAAAGAAATTATATACATACATTACTCATTAAGATTCTCATAAAATAAAAATATTAATTTTATTAAAATAAAATTAAATACTAAAAATATGATTTTTAGTATACCAACCCTAATAATCTCCCACTTATACTCAAATCCATGCTGCCATACATCTGACTCCTTTGACCGCTACATGACTATTAAAAGTCTTAGCCGGTAAGCTCCTTGTTAAAGGAACTACAAGGTTATCTCATGATGCAATCTTGCTCACAGCAACTTCACCCATCTGTACAATTTCTCATATCATGTGATACTTACGCTCAATGTGCTTTTGTTTCTTGTGGACACTTGACTCATTCGAGTTTGTAACTACTCCGCTATTGTCACAATAAAGTGTAATAGCCGACTGAACTGAAGGGACTACCTCTAGATCTAATAGGAAGTTCTTGAGCCAAATGGCCTCCTTGGCTGCTTTAGAAGCTGCCACATACTCGGCCTCTATAGTGGAATTAGCAATGCATGACTGCTTGATACTTTTCCATTTTATAGCTCAATCTCATAGGGTAAACACATATCCTGAGGTAATCTTGCTAGTATCCTTGTCAGACTAAAAATCTGAGTCTATGTATCCTGAAGGTACTAGACTGTCTGCTTGGTAAAACAGCATATAATCTTTATTCCTTTTCAGGTACTTGATTATATTCTTTACCGTAGTTCAATACTCTTGCCCTAGGTTATACTGATATCTGCTAACCATGCCAACGGCAAAGTAGATGTCAGGTTTAGTAGAAAGCATAACATATACGAGGCTTCTTACTACCAAAGCATAAAGAACCGCCTTCATCTTCTCTATCTCATTAGGTGTCTTAGGACACTGATTCTTGGATAGATTGATTCTATGCCTGAAAGGGAGAAACCCTTTCTTGGAATCCTGCATGCTAAAATGAGCAAAAATATCATCGATATACTTTGCTTGTAATAAGCCCAATATCTTTTGTTTCTGATCTCGCAGAAGCTTCATCCCAAGGATGTGACAGGCTTCTCCCAAATCCTTTATATCGAATTGCACAAATAATCATACTTTAACCGTAGATAATACCCCCACATCATTTTTTATGAGCAAGATATCATCTACATAAAGTACCAGGAAAATCACTATGCTTCCGTCATGCTTCTTATACACCAGGACTCATTCAGACTCTAATCAAAATCATAAGACTTTATAGCTTAATCAAATTGAGTGTTTCAAGATCTCGATGCCTGCTTAAGTCTACAAATGGATCTCTTAAACTTGTACAACACGTGCTCTTGGCTCTTTGTAACAAATCTGTCAGGTTGTATTATATAGATACACACGTTAAGACTTTCGTTAAAGAAATCTATCTTGACATCCATTTTCCAAATTTTGTTACCGAAATGAGTAGCAATGGATAAGAGAATATTGAAAGACTTAACCATTGCTATCGACGAAACGGTTTCCTCATAATCGATCCCTTCTTACTGAGTGAACCCTATTTCAATAAGCCTAGTTTTAAAAGTTTTAACATTCCCGTCTACTCCTCTCTTCTTCTTGTAAATCCACTTGTATCTAATGGGTTTTATCCATTCGGGTGGTTCTACAAGTTTCCAAACGTGATTAGAATACATAGATTCTGTATCTAAATTTATAGCCCTTTTTCCAAAGATCAGTATCTTTATCCTGAAGTACTTCATTGTAGTTACAGGGCTCGGTATCTAGTTCTACCGAGATCTTGTCAAAAGACTCTCCCAAGAACATATACTAATCAGGTTGATGAACAACCCTCCTACTACGATGAGGTACTACCTGTGTCTGTGTACTAGTACTAAGACGCTATGCAGAATCTGAACCCTGTGTATCAGCACCTAGTTTATGATTTGCACCTGTCTCGATAATCCTCCCACTTTGACGAGACAATGGGATTTCAGTGACTTGTGGTTCCTTTTCCATTCTATTGGTATTTTCTCTCAATTTTTTCAGAACAATATTGCTTTTGGGCCTGTGGTCCATAAAATAATCCTCTTCTAAGAATTAGGTATTAGTGCTAAAAATGACCTTCTGATCCTTAGAATTATAAAATAGACCACCTTTTGTTCTCTTGGGGTACCCCTCAAAGAAACAGACTTCTGTTCTCAGTTCCAACTTACCCGTGTTTCCTTTCAGCACATGTGCTAGACACCCCCAAATCCGAATGTGTTTCAGATTAGGCTTACGCCCAGTGCACAATTCTGTGGGAGTAGAAGGTACTAACTTAGAAAGTAGTAAGTTCAAAATGTAAGCCACTATCTCTAATGCAAGTCCCCAAAACGAATCGAGTATTCCTAAATAACTCATCATGAATCTTACCATCTCCATAAGAGTCCTATTCTTTCTTTATGCTACATCATTTTGTTGCGAACTGTCAGGTGCAGTCAACTAAGATATAATCGTTGGAGGTGAAACTTCCAAGATCATTGTTTTTACAAATGATTTTCAATAAAAAATTAACTGGACGAGCAAATGCCGAAACAGGCTCTAGATAAAATTTTTGACCTTGAACGATCAAAATTAAAATTCGTGCAACCAAAGTTAATTTATAAGAATGCCTTTTACTGGTCAAATCTTCAACTACGATGTTTATTCCAAATTGAAGCTCCCGTCAGACCTTCTACTGTATTCTCTTATTCAATTTCCGAACATAGTGTGGGCTACGGACTATCGAGAACTCGTACCAGCAGAACCTGGATGACTTTAATCTCGAAGACAAGTTATAAAACTCATTCAACCTACCAGCATATTTATAGGGCTACAACAAGGGCCTATGAAGTAATTATGACTAAGACTTCTAATGGAACACAGACGCCCATCAGCGGTTTTCGCAATTAAGTAAACCTCAAAGCGGTATCTGTAATTATGAAAATCTTGCAGCGATTTCTGCAATTTTCATAAAACATTGAATTATAGTTCACATTACTAAAGAACTATAATTGTACTCTGACCCATAATCTCAAGACCTTCTTGCATTGAGTTCCTATTATTAAATGCTTATCATTTCTTCCCGTGTTAAGGTTGTCGATACCTGCCAATTAAATTTAATTACTAAAAATTTAATTTAATCGGCATCTTATAATTTCTTAAGTCCTTCCTCTTAAGTTATTTGACCGCCAAATAATTAAATCCACCTCTAGGGTTTGGCTCGATTAAAAATTATAAGCTTCCTTAAAAGGGTATCGTCAATCCCGATTTTTTGGGAAGTGAATTCCGTCAATAATTAATATTCACCATAGAAATAATATTGCTATCTAACTCACCAGAAATATAAACCAATATAAGATCGCACTATCTAGTTAATCAAAACAACGAATATTAAATATACGCAAATCAATAATTATTTTAGGATTAAGAACATAAGCACTATTCATAATAACCTTGAGGTGCGAATTAATTTATATAGTCAGTATAAAATTAATTATCCCAATATGTCATGTTCAATACACACAAAGTGTACTATCACAGAGAGTCAGAACAATAGACGTGTGAGACCCTGACCTATTTTATTTTTGGAATAATTTCAGGATTGACGAAGTTAGAGTTAATCTTTGGCCTTGGGCATTGGGGTTTGTGCTTCTTCACAGTAGAACAACAGGTGCGTATGAGTATTATGTTTGTTCGGGTTCCGTTGAGGTTTGTTTGGCTTGGTTTAAGGCTAGAAAACCAGTTTTATGCAGAAAAACACACTGCCTTGAGGTTCGGTCGACTGGAGGGGTTGGCCCAGTCGACTAGACCGAGATTTTCTAGTTTGGTCGACTGAACTAGGGTGTTCAGTTTACTGGACCGTGGCGCTGGGCAATTTTCATGTTTCCAGTAGGTTGTTCAGTCGACTGGAGTGGGGGTCCAATCGACTGAACTGAGGATTTTGGCAAATTTTGGAGTTTTTTTTATAAATATCAGGGGCCGAGATTTTTTAAAGGAGCTTTCTTAGCTAAGTTTTGGTTTCCTCTATCTTCTCTCTAGATTTATGAGGGCCCGAGGCTCGATTTTAAGCAATTCGACAGTGGATCCTCGATGTTGGTGCCGGAGGCTACATATATATTTGGACAAATTTCTATTTTGTCGAGGTTCGATTTTTAAGGCTTCGAATTTTGACTCGCCGAGGTAGGATTCTAGACCTACTGTTGTTATAAGGGTGTTATATGTAATTACATGTGTTTTTACAGGATAGAAAATGCATCAATGGTCATATTTTCTATTTAAGCCTTATTTTTCTGATAGAAGCATGTTGTTCACTTTTCTTGGCTTATAGTACAGTATGACATGTGATAGTTTGATTTTTAAAGGGTTTTCTTGAAAATGGTGGAAAAATGGTGGTTGTGTGAAAAATGTCAACACTTGGTGTTTTAGAGGTTTGGAGCTCGCCTTCGGGGTTGAGTCTCAGATTTTAAAATGTTTTGGTGAAAACGGAGAAAAACATTTTAAAATTTTTTTGTTGATCTCCATGTTGATGGATGGATCTATATACATGCATAATGTATTATTTTGAGGAAATATTTTCGTAGTTGAGCTACGGTACTATTTTTAGAAGATTATTTAGATGTACCGGGATGACGGGTATTTAGCACGAGTTGCTCTCGGTGAAAGTCTAAAAACGTGCGCAGTGTAGGTACCTTTGTTATCCTTCGGGGTAGTTCCCGTAAAGAAGGTCGGTTGGGTGCTTTTGTCCCTCGGGTTGTCGGGCCCATAAAGTCAGCATTTACGTCATAGTGCTCCGTATAGAACTTGTGTTTATCTAACTGGTCCCATGATATATGGAGATTAGATAATGGACATGGATCTATAGTTGCTACCTCTGTCCCCTTGTGGCGGAGTCGGTACATAGGATTCATTTGCTTGATCCTCGGCTGCGTGTTCCGAATGGATCTGTTTTACTCTTTCTCCTCGGTGGTGTAGCCCAAGTGGAGCATACTATTTTATTTTCCTCGGTTGTGTGTGTTTCGGGTGAAAAATATTTTATCTTTCCTCGGTGTGTGATCCGAGTGGGAAAATGACATTTTGGTTATTGTTTTCCTTCAACTGTAAAATGTGGTTTTGCATTGTTTAAATTCTTGGTTGTAAAGGAAAAACTATTTTGGGAGTCTGATGGGAAACTTGGGATTTTTTGATGTAAAACCTTTTGGCTCTATGGTTGAGTTAGCTCCCATTATATGATATGCATGATTTTGAGGACGAAAATGTGGGGTTTTATGAAGTAAAACCGTTTTGAGGCTCGTGTTAGCCTGATGGACAACATATGGTTTTGGGTTGGGAAAACATTTTTAGCTCCTGTGGTTGAGCTTGTATGCATATGATTGCATAACCTACTTTACAGCTTTATAGTCTATTTCTATTGGGTTTCGGCTCACGGTGTGGGATTTTGCTGTAAAATCTTTTTCAGGTAAGCGTAGTCCTGTAGGTTGACCCAGTGGTGCCCGGAGGTGGTTGATGACAAGACGTCTATTTTGTCTTGATAGGTAGTTTATACCTGTTGTATATGTTACATGTTTATTTGTAACATGTTGTAAATCGTATATTATTATTGTGAATGTATGCATGTTGTAATAATTTCGAGAGAACCTTGGGTTGGTTGTTGCTTTTCGTAGTTGGTTACTACGTTTTTCGTTATTGGGATCAACGGTTTTACAAATGGGATTTTCAAATGATTTATGCTTGGGAGCCAAGTTAGAACCGCATTTTATGGACGTGATTTCTAGTAGGGAATCTAAGTAGGTTATCCAAAGTGACACGTCATTCTTGTTGGTTCTCCTCGGTATCGGTGTTGTGTCCGTATGATCGTTGTGGCTACGTGTTAGCATGATTATGTGGTATGTGATAGAAATAACATGATAGATCGACCTTAGGTTATCGTGTTTCATGCTTTCTTCATATACGACCTGTACACCCTTAGAGGTGACGAGATTGTGGTTTGGGTCTTGGTTATGTGACTCGGTTGCTATCAATTGCAGAAGCAGGGTTATGGGTTGAGCGTCGAACGCTTGGTATGTTGTGGAACTCATCAGTGAGTTGGGTTCCGTGTGAGATTAGCCTCGGTTGGTATCCATTTGGTGTTAGTACAAGCAGCGTTTTTTCGAGTGCAGATGAAGCCTAGTTAGTGGCTTGGTTATAGTAGCTGGCTCCCCTCGAGAGTAGGCTAGTGGATGTCGAGTTGTGTTATGGTTGACCTTGTAAGTTGAGGTGATGGGGTGTCGAAGACCCTAGGAAATCAGTCGATGTGATTGGGTTAGGGATAGTGACAATCCCTTAAGAGTCTTGGTATATGTGGTTTTGACCGTGTGATGGATTAGGTACGTCTTAAGCCATGCTATGTCATGAGCCGTGTACTCAGGAGGGGGTATAGACGGGAACATAGTGGATAGGAGCGTGATAATCCTTGGCCAGACGTATGTTGAGATAGCAGAATGTGTGATTCTGGAGATATTCCCTAGTAGGCAGGATATCAATGGTGGTCAGCAGGATGTTGTTGGTAGTCTGAGTTGTCTGATGACTTTAGACATTGTATACCTTTTAAGGTTTGAAAATTGAGTTCCGAGTGAGTGAACTCAAGGATATGGGAATGAGTGTGAATTACCGTTATGCTTGGAAGAGCACGGGTTATGACTGTATGGGAATGTGTAAGGGTTCCTGCGACGAGTATCGGTTCTGTGAGATTCCTACGAGAATGTAGGTCTGTGATTTGGTTGATATCCTAGTAAGTTGGAAATCGTGTTTGGGAACCATGCTGAGTGCATGTGGTTGGCTTAGTGTTGCAATGATGTATCCTGAGTATGATATGTCTGGAGATTGTTTGTGTTCCACCTTAGGCTCAGAGATGGGTATGTTGTTTGCCCACGGGAACGAAGTGTGGAGTGATAAGGTTCAGCAATGTATCGTGTGGTTTGGCTGGCCTGGCGTGATAGGTGAGAAATCGAAGAGTATGATGCCTATGACCGATGTGTGCTTTAAGAGTGGAAGTGCGGAAGGTGTCTGCATGGTTGTGGGAGTTATTAGTAACACTGGATGAAAGGTCTCAGAATTGGGTTCCCTTTGTTTGATGTTGTGCCTTGGACAGTGAGCTCGAGGCGGCGGTGTGATTGTGGTTTGCCTAGCGCAACCTCATGAGGTGAGGTTTAGGTTGCAATGGGTATGAGCTTGGTGAGCTTAGTGTAGCGGACGGTCTGAGTATCATGATTGAAGTGGATAGTAGCTGTGTGACTGTAGTCGATGTGGCCTCGAGGTAGGACTTACAGAGTTCTTTAGAGACCAAGTGTTGAGGAGTACTGCTAGTACGCTGAGGTTGAGTCATGGTTTCTTGTTAAGCCTTTGTCTTTCCTTTGGATTGAAGGAGAGAGAGAGAGTTTTCTTGTAGACGATTGTCTACTGTGAGTTGTTTCATCTCGGTTGGATTGAGATGCCAGGTTCTTGATTGGTTCAGGTTTTGGTTGTGTTCTGAGATTGTGAAATCTCAGTGGATCTATTCCTATGTATGACCCTTGGAGTTGTGACTCAGGGACTTGTGTCGCTGTGATTAGGTGATTAGAAGATGGATTCTTTGTGGCTTCGATGCGTGGTGCGAGACGCTCTACATCTGAATGTGTGTGTGTGTGACCTGGGATCAGATTGCTCCCGCGGTTAGGAACTGTAAAGAATTGCGTTGGTATTCTCCCACGGTGGGAGACCATACAAGAGTACGTGTGGTTTGTTTGTGTGATGTGAAGTTGTGTCCCCTACGTTGTTGTTCTTGATAGATAAGGGAGTTGGTGTTGAGACGTAGAGTTCTTTGCAGTGATCAGTTGAAGATCGTTGACCGTTGTGTGCGTATGGTTGTGGTTCTAGCTCATGGCAGAGCAGAAATTTTGTCAGAGCAGTGCGGCTATGATAGGTGTATGGCGGGTTTCCGGTAGACTTTTATGAGTCCAGTTTGGGTTCTTCTTGAGGACTTGGAACTGCGAGTTCTTGGAGTCGAGGAGTGGTTGCTGATTGTAGTGAGTGTTGTGCTTTGGCATAACTGTTGTTTGTGTGGATGGTGGTCCCAAGAGTGTGATAAAGTATGAACTAGGAAGAAAATGAGATTTAAAAAGCCTTGGTTGGCATAGCCTGTTCGGACCGAAACGATTGTTTAGTTGGGAACGGAGGAGATGGGATGAGTTCTGGATGTGAGAAAATTGCTAAGTGTAAGATGCAAGTCTTGGTTGGTGTCTTTGGTTTGAAAGTTTGCTATTGTGGACTCGGGGGATTGAGGTATGTGTTATGAGTTGGAGTTGATGTCGGATGACAGTCATCATGTTGTTTTGTCAAACGACGACAATCATGTTTGACTTGAGGTTGACCTGTAGCCTTGATGTCAGTGATCTAATGATGAGGCGTTGAGTTGTGTAGTAACGAGTAGTGATGTGCTGTTGCACGGGAGGCATGTTTATTGGAGAGTGAGCCGCGCATAGGAAAAGAAAAAGATTTTTGAATCGACATCGTGACCGTAAAAAACGACGTATGCGATTTTCATGAAAAATGAAAACTATATTGATTTTAATAGTTTAATACCTCTATGAAACTTGTCAATAAGTTTCTAAAAATCCCGAATACGTTGAAGACGACCTTGCAACCTTCTCACGTATGACCCAGACGCACTATGACGATCACGATGTGTGGGCACCGATTCCAATCGAAGTGTTCTTCCTCCTTTTGGTTTCTTCTCACACAATAATCTCCAAAAAGGGAAAAAGAAAATTGATTCCCAAAGAGGAGAAGGGGGCGACGACAATGTAGGAGTATTAGGGTTAGGGTTTCATTAATAGCCTCCCTTTTTTAATATATAAGAATATATCAAAATTATATTAAGTATGTACTCTCTTTCCTAAAAGCATAGAAAGAGATATACTTAGCATAAATAATCAATCTCATCATCTCATAGGGCCGACCACTTAGGGAGTAAACCCTAGGTGTGCCAAATACCAAAACTGCCCCTTATTAATTTAATTTAATTCCCGAATGTCCCTGGTGGCAAAACCGGCATTCCAATTAAATTAAATAATTATCGAAACCAATAAGAAAATATCCGTGCGTATTATGGGCTACGTGAGGGATCACGAGGAAGTATAGGATTCAGGCTAACCATACGAGAAAATCGAATATCCCTAACTCTATCCTCGAGTTAGATCTTATCCCGTACAAACCAGAACTTATTCCACTAAAGGTACTGACTGAACTCCCGGCTCTAACTCAAATTATGTCTTGAGTTTCCAATTATCAAATGCACTGAATTCTCCCCACATTTAAGATATGGATTCCCGATAAACAAATTAGGTTACTGACAACCCGATTTAATTATCCTTTTCTCCTCTTAATCGCACCGCTTAACCTTTTGACATGCCAGATCCGAAGATCCACTGTACAGGTTTAGTATAATCAAACCTATAAGCAAAGCACACGAGGGTGAACTCCTCAACCTGAATCGAACGTGGTTTCCGTCAGCTGATTATCAATCATCGGACAAATAATGCCGGTACCCAACTCATCGGTATTATTGATCTCATGGAGGAAATCTCAACCATTGACGACTCAAAGTACTGTACATCATCTGAACACAATTAATCAATCACT
>JAUMHN010423845.1:0-12961 GCA_032360265.1 Heliamphora ciliata
TAAATTAAATTACTGATAATTATATTTAATCAACCTCTTTTATAATTCTTTAAGACCTTTCGCTTAAATTAATTGATATGTTAGATTATAAAATTCACCTGTAGAGTTTGGCATAATCAAAACTTACAAGATTTCTTAAAGGGTATCATCAATTCCTATGTCGGGACGTGAATTTTGTCAATAATTAATACCCATCATATACGTAATGCCGTTATCCAATTCACCAAGATTATAAACTCATAAAAAATTGTACTTTTTAATAAATCAAAATAATGAACATTAAATATACGTGTTTAATAATTATTTCAGGATTAAGAGTATAAGAACTCGTAGTAATCATGGGCTGCAAATTATTTTATATAGTCAGTATAAAAAAATTACCTCAGCATGGCCATGTTCAATACACACGAAGTGTACTTGCAGAGCCAGTCGGAACTATATCGTTCCTCGTAATCAAGTCAGATCTATTAAAATACTATACTACAGTCTTATCGATAGTATGTACACTTCTATCTAAGCCTGTGAACCAAAAACTTATATTCTACAAGAACTGATAATCTAGTCTTCTACGTATAAGTCGAACTCTACACACTAGATTAACTACTATGAGAATAAAAGACATCCATGCACAACTTTAATTAAATAAAGTAATAAAAATATTATTCATACAGATTCTCATTCAAATGAAAAACAAATTTTATCAATAAAATCAATACTAAAACGTCCATTACATAAAGCATGATTTTTAGCATACTACCCCAACAATCTTCCACTTATACTCAAAGTCATGCTGCCATGCATCTATCTCTCATGACCTCTATGTGACTATAAAAAGTTTTGGCTAGTAAGCTCTTTGTAAAAGGTCTGTTAGGTTGTTTTTCGATGCAATCTTGGTCATAGTAATATTACTTTTCTTTACGATCTCTCGTATCATGTAATACTTATGTTCGATGTACTTTCCTTTCTTATGGGTCCTTTGTTCCTTCAAGTTAGCAGTCACTCTGCTATTATTAGAGTAAAGTGTAATAGCCAATTACGCTAAAGGTACCACATCTAGATCCAATAAAAAGTTCCTGAACCAAAAGGTCTCCTTGGCAAGCTTAAATGCTGCTACATACTCGGCTTCAATGGTGGAATTATTAATACAAGGCTACTTGATACTTCTCCAACTTATGGCTCCACTTCCCAATGTAAACACAAATCTCGATGTAGGCTTTCTACAATTCTTTTCTGACTAAAAATTCGAGTCCGTGTACCCTAAGAGTACTAGACTATTTTCCAAATAAACCAACACATAATCTCTTGTCCTTTTTAGATACTTGAGAATATGTTTTACTACTGTTTAATGCTCCTATTCTAGGTAAGACTGATTATGCTAGCCATGCTAGCAGAAAAATAGATGTTCGGTCTAATGCAAAGTATAACATTAATGTAGCTTCCTACTACCGAAGTATAAGAAACTGTCTTCATCTTTTCTATCTAAATAGCTGTTGTAGGACACTGTTCCTTGGATAGTGTGATTCCATGCTTGAAAAGGACAAATTATTTTCTTAGAATTTAGCATGCTAAAATGAGAAAAAATCATATCGATATAATTAGCTGGTGATAAGCCCAACATCTTTTGCTTACGATCTTACCAAAGCTTGATCCTTAGGATGTGACTAACTTCTCTCATGTCTTTCATATGGAACTAACTAGATAACCATACATTTACCAAAGATAACACCTCGACATTGTTTTCACTGAGAAAAATATCATCCACGTAAAGTACTAGAAATACCACGATTCCATTATTCTTCTTGTACATACAGAACTTGTCTGGACTTTGATCAAAACTATAAGATTTAATAGCTAGATCAAAACAAGTATTCTAAGACCTAGATGCCTACATAAGTCTATAAATGGATCTCTTAAGCTTGCACAACATGCGCTCTTGGCCCTTTACTATGAAACTATCTGGTTACGTCATGTAGATGTACTCGTTAAGAGTGCCATTAAGAAAAGCAGTCTTAACGTCCATTTACCAAATTTCGTAATTGAAATGAAGCGCAATGGATAAGAGAATCCGGATAGACTTAAAGATACCGACGTAAAGCTTTTCTCATAATCGATCCCATCTTTCTGAGTAAACCCTTTTGTAACAAACCTAACTTTGAATGTTTCAACTTTTCCATCTACTGCTCTCTTCTTCTAATAAATCCACTTGCATTCGATAGATTTTATTCCTTTAGGTAGTTCTACAAGATCCCAAGACATGATTAAAGTGCATGGACTCCATCTTAGAATTCATAGCTCTTTGTAAAAAATCTACATATTTATCTAGGAGTACTTCATTATAGTTTCATGGTTCAGTATCCAGTTCTTCCGACATCCTATTAAAAGACTCTCTTAAGAACATATACTGATCGGATTGATGAACAACCCTCCCTCTATGAGGAGGCACGACTTGCATTTGTGTACTATTGGTGGCACGCTGTGATGAATCTAAACCCAGTGCAGTGTCATCCATATGTTGCCCTAGTTGTGAAACCAACATGTTGATAGTAACATCGAGATCTAGTTTAAAATTTGCACGTGTCCCGATAGTCCTCTCATTATGATAAGGTAATGGGATATTAGAGACTCGTGGCACCTCTCTTATATTACTAGAATTACCACTCAACTCCTCTAGAACAATTTTATTTATGGGTTTGTGGTTCATTACGTAGTCCTCTTCTATGAATCGGGCATTGTTATTGACAATAACATTTTGTTCCTTAAAACTATAAAATAAACCACAATTCGTTCCCCTGAGATATCCAATAATGAAATAGATTTCTATTCTCGGTTCTAACTTATCTGTGTTCCCTTTCAACACGTGTGCTGGACTACCCCAAATCTGAACATGCCGCAGATTAGGCTTGCACCCAGTCCACAGCTCTATGGGAGTAGTAGGTACTGACTTAAAAGGTACCAAATTCAGAATATAAGTTTTCATTTCTAATGCAAATTCCTAAAACAAATCAGGTAACTTTGAATAACTCATCATAGACATTACCATTTCCACAAGAGTCATATTTCTCCTTTTTGTTACATCATTCTACTAAAGCATAGCAGGTGCAGACAATTGGGATGTAATCCTGCCATTGATAAATAGTCCCTAAACTCTCCCAAGAGGTACTTGCCACCACGGTTGAATCATAGTGTCATGATATATTTAACTAGATGCGTCTTCCTCTCCGTTTTAAATTTTTTAAATTTCTCAAAGTATTCAGAATTATAGTGCATCAAATAAATGTATGAATACCTTAAGTAATTGTCAATAAAAGTGACAAAATACTCAAAGTCACCTCTAACCTAGGTAGTCATTGGTCCACATAAATTAGAATGAACCAATTGCAATGCCTCTTTATCTCTATAGCTTGAAAAAGGGCCTCTTTTTCTTTGGCTCTTTTCCTTTTTTCCACTTTAAATAGTCATCTTTTTTTTTTTTAAATAGAATTCACAGACTGAAAGTGCCTCTACTTCCAATAAACTCAATGCTCCATTTTCAACCAATCTATTAATCCTTTTTAAATTGGTATAACCTAGGTGTAACTACAAAAGATACATTTGGTTCATCTTAGAAGGTTCCTTTCTCTTACATGGTAAACTGTTAATGTTAATTAATTCATTCAGTTGCATTGTAGAAGAGATAAGAGTAATAATATAAAAATTATCCATCAATATACTAGAACAAATAAAATATCTATTGTCTTTAATAATCACAGAGTTATCAAAATAAACGAAATATCCATATTTAACCAATCTAGAAACATAAATTAAATTATTTCTAATAGAAGGTACGTAGAAATATTTCTTTAAAATTAAAACTCTATCACTACAAAAGCTGAGAGTGATATCTCCCATTGCAACTGTTGCCACTTTTGTAGATAGATTTCACTTTCATTGAGTTATTTGATTTTCTAGAACCTCTGCAATGAATTGCAGACATGATTAGTAGCTCCCGTAAACACCAGGTATCTGTAGATAACACCGTTAAACATGTTTCAATAACCAGTGAATAAAATTTACTTGGATTGTTCAGCTTGTTGAGATAAACTAGACATTACTTATTTCATTACCCTGTCTACTTATAATGAAAACACTTGTTTCGATTTTTTCACACCAGTTTGTAGCCCACTAACTGCCTTTGAAGATGTACACTTTTTATGAACATTTTTTTTTCTCGTTGCCCTTTGGCTTAGAAGCAAAACATTTTTCAGCAACAAATGCACTGACCGACTTTCTAAAAACACCCCCAGCTACTTGAAGTTCTTTATGTAGTTCTATTAGAGTATAGGTGAACGTGTCCGTGCTGTAGTTTAGGCAAAATTTCTTAAAGCTAATCGGAAGCAACTAGAGTATGATATCGATCTGAGTTTCTTCGTCAATCTTAGCTCTAAAGATTTCCAACTCATTCAGAAGATAAATTATCTTCGGAGCATGATCCCTAACTAGGGTGCCTTTAGCTATATTTGTGTTTATCGGGAATTTCATGGCCACCTGTAGACACCCCAATTTGACCAAGATAAATCTTAGGCACCTGTCTCAAATGCTACTCAATGACGAAAACATAGGAACTATGCTCAAGAATACTCCCAAGCAAGAAAAGTCAGGAATTCAGTTCAAAACCGAAGAAATTACCAAAAACCTTCAGGCCGCGACATTTATGATCCTCACGGCTACTACTTTTTTCAAAAACCCTACAGCAGGCTGTGTTCATAACCTCACGACCGCCACCTTTTTGTGATCCTAGAGCAAGCCGCGACTTTCAATTCACAAGGCCACCACATTTGTGAAACCTTAAACCTAGCCACAACTTTTGAAAGTCACATCTGTCATTGTCATTGTCATAAAGGTAGCGGCCGACATTGTTCGTATAGTTATAGGTAGCGGCTTCCACTTTAACACCTTTTTGAACAGGTGGCAACATTCTAGAAGATGTATGGGCTCCCACCTTCCCCCATAGAATAAAAAAGAACCACCTAGATACCGATACTTTGTCGGATTCGATTCCCGCTTGATATTTCGATATTTTTTGATACTCATACTCATACACTCCCAAGCTTAGTTCGGGTCTTTGCTTGCACCGTTGAGGTCTTGGAGCACGGATTACTTGGAGATATTCGACTCCCACATTCGAAAGGGCATTCGAGGTGGTTATCTACACAAGGTAACCTTAGAAAAATCGTATTTCATTAAACCCTCACCTTCTCTCTTCCGAGGGTGTCATAGTTAAGGTTTTCATTCGATATTTACTTCCCTGACATCTATTCATATCAAGCATGTCCATATAAGTTTTCATCATAAACAGCATGCCTGTAACCTCCTCTATCTCATAGAACAGTATATCTCAATTCGTTTTTGTATTCACTGGCACACTCATGAAAAAGTCTCTATGGTTTTAAGTACTTGACGGCCGCAACCCTCGGTTGTCACGGCCTTGAGTTATTTTGACCCAAGTTTTACAGCCACTACTTATTTGCTTTTGGCCACAACTTTTCTCTTTATTTTTGTCACGGTCGCAACATTCTGTTGCTACGGCCGTGAATTTTTTGTGAGACCAGTAGCATGAAAATTATGTTTTAAACCTTTTCTATTATCTATTTTTAATGTTAACAATTTATTTCTAGATTTCTATTACTATACAGGATAATAGATGGTATATCTAACCTTGATAAATTAAGCTATGTTCTCCATCTTGTACATTCCATTCATTTGGGCCCTTCTTAGACCTTGCATGTCGAGCACAACCTCTGGACCTCAAGAATACAGTGGCCGCAACCTTTGGTTGTCACAGCCGCAACTTATTGCATCTCATTTTCTCGTAGTAACTCTAAATATGTCACGGCCACAAGTTTAGTAACCTATTTTGTCACGGCCGCAACATTAGTTGTTACGGTTGTGATTTTTCTGTATATTCAGCAGCTTAAAAATAGTACTCGAATCTCTTCTGTTCTTTCTGTGTAACCAGTGTATAGCATGTTAGTGACAAAAACTGTATTGCATGACCCCTAGGCCTTTTCATGTTTCATTTTAACTTTTCATCTTATATTAAATTCTAATTTTAATCGAATTAGTTTCGGACCCTTTCCTTCGATAATATTAAGTCTCAAGAGTCTTTATTTTTGTAATTTAACTCTTTCAAATCATTACTCAAATAACATTTTAACGAGGTTTTCGAGCTTTAAAGCATATTTTCATAAAGTTTTCAATAAATTGGATTTCTATATCGAGTTAATGTTGTTGGTTCACGTGCCTCAGGTTTGGAAGCATGACAGTGCTGGCGCACGTAGCACGACGGCGGCTGTGGCGGACAGCACGGCGATGGTAGTGGCCTGCGTGGCTGCGTGTCACAACAGTTCTAATGGTTACAAGATTGTTGTTGCAGCAGAGTTCTGTTTGTGATAAGACTGTGAGAATCTTGGATGAATAGGAACTCTTTGACTTAAAAAATTTTAGCTTGACCATTAAAATCGGGATATATGAATTTATTTTTTTATTTAAATGCGTGTACGATTTACTTTTGGTTTTTTCTTTTTTTTTTTCTCAGTTTAATTTATTCATTATTCAAAGTTAATTTTTTGTAATGGAAAAAATAAAACTTAATTTCTTAATTTTTTTTAAAGAAAATTTTAGAATTTAATTTTTTAACTCAAAAACACATTTAATATGTATTTAAAAATCTAGTATTTTAAAAAACGTGATGGTTAATTTAATATTTTGAATTTATTAAAGGTTTAATTTAAAAAAGATTTTTTTCAAAAATAGTTTTAATATGTGTAACAGAAAAATAAAATAAAATTCTTAAGTTTTTATTTAAAATCAATTTTTTTAATAAAATAAGTAGAATTTGAAAAATTTTATTTGTTACACATATAACATGTAAAGATGGTTAAAAATCAAAGTCTTTTAAATTGTGTATTTTTGTGAGACCCTGATCTATTTTTTTTCCGGTGTTTTTGATGCATAGTTTATCGCTTTTATTATTGCAGGTTTATATGCGTTTTATGCATGTTCAGGCTTAAAAAAACATGTTGGGTTGGATATCAGGGCCGTTGGGCATTGTGATACGAATTTCAAAATATATATATATATATATATATATGTATATATATTTTCGTGGCCTATAAATATCTAGTCTTAGATATTTTGGTAGAGATATTTTTCAAAACTTACAAGCTAAATTTTTTTTTTCAAAGGAAACCTCTGTCTTCTCTTTAACTTCTCGGGGGTCCAGAGCTTAATTTTTGACAATCTAATAGTTGATCCTTGCTATCGACACTAAGTGCTACGTATTCATTCGGACAGAATCTCATTTTGACGAGGTTTGCTTTTCGAGGTGTCGAGTTTTTAATTCAACGAGATAGGATCCTTGACTCTCATGTCTTAAAGGGATGCTACGTGCAGTTATATATGTTTTTAAAAATGCATGAAAAGTTGGTTAATGTTTTGAAAAGTTGGGTTTTGGTTCAAAATCGTTTTTGGTTGCATTTGGTTGGATGAAATGGGTTTTTAAGACTTTCTTTTCGGTGTTTCTTTGTTGTTTTGGGCTTGTGTATGTCCATAGGTTGCAAAAGGGGTGTTTGGCTAGTTTAATTTGGGGCAGAGAAGCTATTTTCATCGCTAGGTTATGCTTTCGTCGCCATTCAGCCGTCTATTTTGTTATTTTGAAAGTATTGCTTTTTGTGTCGACACTTGTTCTGTTTGTGTCGACACTTGTTCTGTTAGTGTCAAGCCATTTTCTTTCTGCTTGTGTTGACTACATTGTTGCTATTTGTGTCGACACTTTTTCTATTTTTGTCGACACTTTTGCTATTTGTGTCGACACATGTTCTGTTTGTGTTGACATTTTTGCTGTTTATGTCGACACCTTTACTGTTTGTGTCGACCCTTTTTCTTTTTGTGTGAGAAGAAGAGTTTAAAGATCGAGGTGAGTTCCATTGGTTGTAGTTTCCTAGAATGTGATATTTATCTATGGTTTTCAAAAATGAGGTTTGAAAATGAGGAGATTTGTGAAAAGTCTTGAAAATTGTGTTTTAGAGGTTTGTAGCTAACCCTAAGGGTTGAGTCTCAGATTTTTAAACGTTTTGGTAAAAACGAAGAAAAATAGGTTTGAAATGTTGTTCGGTCTCAATGCATAGTGGATGGCGTGGTGAATGGCCGTGGGATCTTTTTATACATGATTAATGTGTAGTTTGAAATGTTTTCGTAGTCGAGCTATGTGTTGGGTTTTAATGATCCTATAGATGTGCCGTGACAGTGTGTGTGTATGTGAGCCTCCATTGCTCCTCGGTGAAAGTCCAGAAACTTATGCTGGGTGCATTGCTCCTTCGGATTAATTCCCGTAAGGAAGTGGTAAGTGCTTCGCTTCTTCGGTTTAAGCCCGTAAAGAAGTGGTTGCCTCTGTGTGTGGCATGCGTTGTTGTGACTCCATATAGAACTTATCATTACCTAGCAAGTCTCTGTATGGTTTGAGTCTAGGGTAATGGGTAGGAGTCTATAGTTGTTACTTTTATCCCAGGTGTGACAGAGTCGGTACATATGAATCATTGTCAATTGTGTAAATCGAGTGAAAAACAATGCTTGTTATTATTTCTCTTTAACTGTTAGACATTATTTGCATTATTTGAAATGCGTGGTTTTAACTATGGAAAACCATTTTAAGGCTCGTGCAGCTGAATCGATCTTATACTATGTGATTGCATATCCTGCTTTATTGCATCATAGTCTGTTTCTATTGGGCTTTGGTTCACGTTATGAGATTTGTAAAAACTTTTTTCAGGTGTAGGTGGTCAGGAGGGATGATCTAGAAGTGCCCGTGGTGGTGGAAGGCTTCTGTATAGCTTTCCTTTTTGTTTTGTAATCACATTTTTTTTACATGTTCTGCTTGGTCTTGGAGGCGTATTTTGTAAGTCTTGAGGCGATATAATATGCATGCATGGATTAAAATGTATGTTATTTTGAGAGAAAAACTCTGGGTACTCTTTTGATTCCAAATGAGGTATATACATTTTGGTTAAATGTGTTACAAATAAAACCTTAGTTTCGTAAATGGTGGTTCGGTGGACTTTTTACGTGACCCTGGTTTTTGGGGCGTGGCAATTTTTTTCGAAAGTTGTAAATTTATTAAAATTAAACAATTTTTTATAACCCTCAAATAAATTTTAAAAACTAAAAGAGTGAGAGAATTTATAGTCATAGATAAATTACTTGGTCTCCATTACTAATTTGTAGGTGATAAAATTATTTTGTGTAGTGACTTTAAGTGCCTCTCTCCCCATCGAACAGAATTAATTACAATATCATCGGTACGAATCTCTTCTACGGATAATTCTAAATAATTGTTAGTGTGAATCACTTTTCCATCTGAAGGGTTCTTTACAAAATAATTCATTCAGGAATAAGTAATGGTGGTAGTGATGGTGCGGGTATCGTTGGACGGGTGCATCGGATATTTATTGTTTTCAGAAAAATATTATTTCTTTTTAAAACAAAAAGTCTAAGATATCCGAACACGCTTTAGAAAATAGAGTCGCCACTCGGTTCTAGTTGTACCTAAAATATTTTCGGTCCTCCTCGTGATCTTAAATTGACTCATCGGTCCTTGCACGACCTAAAACTGCCCCAAACATCTTCGGTCCTTCTTGTAACCTTAATCCGATTCATCGGTCCATGGACAACCTAAAACTGCCCCAAACATCTTCAGTCCTCATCGCGACCGTAAACTGACTCGTTAATCCTTGTATGACCTAAATATGCTCCTTTCTGATCCTTCGGTCCTCCTCACAACCTTAAACTGACTCATTAGTCCTCGCATGACCTAAAAACACCCTTTAGAACCTCTAGTCCTTGTCATGACCGAAAATTGATACCTTTCTCTTCGGTCCTCCTCATGACCAAAAAAACTATAGGCACTGTTTGGAAAAGGAATGGAAGGGTGCACTGGATATCTATTATTTTTAAAAAAATATTCTCTTCTCTTTAAAATAGAAAATTCAAGATATCTGAACACGTTTTTAGAAAAAATAGAGTCGCCACTTGGTTTTATAGAAAAACGAGTAAAAAAAAAACAAAAACAAGACTATGGGTCTTTTAAAAGTGTAATCAGAGAAAAAGAGGGTTCGGGGGTTAAGATACAAAAAGGAAGGGTGTTAGGAATCGTTTTCGCCCACCCATGAGGTTGGCCTCTACTTTATCAATATTGATTCTTATTGTAAATTTTTCAAAGATAACATATACAGAATGGGAGTTTAAAGAGAGTTTAAACAAAAGCAAGCAAATGAACAAAATCTTAACTATGAGTCTAGAGGTCATGCAACTTGGTTATTATTTCTAAATATTCCATATGTATCATTTGAGTAAAGCAAAGTAAAAAATATGCGATGAAAATCTAAAATGAACAAATAAAAGCCTAAGGGTCATGCAATAATATTTATGTCCCTAACATGCTATATACAAGTTGTACATAATAAATAGAAGAGGTTTAAACACTATTTTCAAGCTACTGTATGTACAGAAAACTCACGGCCGTAGCAACAAATATTGCAGCTATGACCAAATAAGCAACAAAACTTGTGGCCGTGACAATTATAGGGTTACGCAAGAAACTAAGATGCAAAATACTACGGCCGTGACAAATAAATGTTGTGGCCATGGTAGTTTGGGGTTCAAAAAGGGGTGTTTAATATACAAAGTACAAAACAAACTCAAATATGTGGGATATTCGAGATAAAGACTATATGTGAGACCCGGCTTCTTTTTGCAATATATTTATATATTCTACGTGTTCATTTGTGTTTCCGTGATGTTAAACAGCATGTTGTGTGAGTGTTTTAGTATTTTCCTATCAAACGTATGAAAGGTTGTTTGCCCTTAGATGTTGTCGGTGGCGTTTGGTTGGTTTTGAAGTTTTTCCTGGAAAATTTTCCAAGTTTCACTGGGTAGTGGCCATTCAGTCGACTGAATGGCTGAATTCAGTCGACTGAGTCAAAATAGTAGGGGTTCAGTCGACTAAGGTTGGGAACTCAGTCGACTAAGTTGAGTTGGTGGGGCGTTTTTGGCTTTTCCAGTAGTCGTTCAGTCGACTGACTTGGTGGATTCAGACGACTGAATCCCTGTTCGTGGCTGAGACTATAAATATCAAACCTTGGTTAGATATTTTGAAAACATTTCTTTCAAGCTAAGTTTCGTTTCCTCCACCTTCTCTCTAGATTTTTGGGTGGCCCTAGCTTAGTTTTCGACGATAAGTTAGTGGATTCTTCTTATCTACACTGCGGGCTCTGCTTCCATCTGGGTAGAATCTCATTTCGACGAAGTTCGTGTTTGCACGTAGCTCGAGGCATCGAGTTTTTGACTCTCTGAGGTAGGATCCTATACTATATTATCTTTAAAGGGTGCTACGTGTAATTATAGATCTTTCACCGGTTGAAATCGCTTAAAACTGCTTTAAATGCTGTATTTTCATGTTTAAACCATGTTGTTTGGATATAAAGCATGTGTTTTGCTTGTTGTTGGTTTATTACATGATATGAACTTGTGAATGTTCATGGCTTTCAAAAAGATGTTTTTGAAACTGGTGGATTTGTGAAAATCATGGGAAAAATGTGTTTGGAAGTTTGGAGCTAATCCTCGGGGTTGACTCTCAACTTTTAAACATTCTGACGAAAACGATGGAAAAGTTTGAAATGCTTTATTTGATCTCTATGTTGATAGATGGATCTTTATACATGTTAATGTATAATTGTGAAAATATTTTCGTAGTCAAGCTACGTACAAAATTTTAAATGATTTCCTTAGATGGACCGTGACAGTGGGTATATTGAGTTGGGCTTATATTGCTCCTCAGTGGAAGTCCAAAAACATGGGCAGAGTAGGTTCACTACGGTCCTTCAGGTTAATCCCCGTAAACGTGGTTTGAATGCTTCTTCCATCGATCGCGAAAATTTGTAAAGAGCCAGTTGCCTCCGTGAGTGGCTGCGTTGTCATAACTCTATATAGAACTTGTCATTACCTAGCAGGTCTTAAGTGGTTCAAGACTAGGGTAATGGGCAGGAATCTATAGTTGTTACCTATGTTTTTGTGTGTGGTAGAGTCGGTACATAAGATTCATTTTATATTGTTTTCCTTGGCTGCGTGGCCCGAGTGGAGAATACTGTTTTACTACTATTTTTTCTTAACTGTGGCATGATATTTGCAATATTGGCAATACTTGGTTTTAAGGATGAAAACGTGAGATTTTATGAAATAAAACTATTTTGAGGCTCGTGTTAGTCGGATGGACAACTTGTGATTTTCATGAAGAAAAACCGTTTTTAGACTCTTGAGATTGAGTCAGCTTGTACTATAATTGCATATCTTGCTTTATGACTTTATAGTTTTTTTCTATTAGGCTTCAGCTCATGGTGTGGAATTTTGTGCAAACCTTTTTCAGGTGAAAATAATTACGTGGGGTTGACCTAGAGGTGCCCGTGGTGGCGGAAGACTGCGTAGAGTTTTCCTTTTGTTTTTGACTACTCTTTTACATGTGATGCCTGTTTCTGAAGGCGAGTGTTGTACGCCTTAAGGTGATATAATTATGCATGTATGGAACTGTATGTTTCCTGTTATGAGAGTGAACCATGGGTACTCCTTTTATTCCAACTGTTAAATATTTTTGTGTTGAGGGTTTTCCAACTAAAGATATTTTCAAAATGGTGTTTGGACGGATTTTTGCATGACCCTGGAGTTAGGGGCGTGACAACTTGGTATCAGAGTTCTGGGTTCGAATACCTAAGAGCTATGAAAAAAGGGTGCATCACCTTGTGAGGATATGCGTGTGCTTGATTGCATGTGTTTAAGTGTTTTTATAACATAAGCATGATTGCCTATTCAGCATGATGGTTGTGTATACTTGGGTATTGAGGTTGGACCTTAGGATGGATTAATTTTTTCTTCGAGC
>JAUMHN010423856.1:0-12961 GCA_032360265.1 Heliamphora ciliata
CAGAACAGATAACCCATTTATTATCCTTAATAACCACAGAGTTATTAAAATAAACAAAATATCCGTCTTTAGCCAATTTAGTAATGGAAACTAAGTTCCTTCTAATGGCAGGTACATAAAGATAATATCTCAATATTAAACGGATAATACATCTATATTACCATATAAGAGAAAATTTACTTCTTTAATGATCCAAACGTTTCTTTGGTACTTACGCTTGGGTCATATTAATCTAAAAAGGATAAACAGACTGGTAATAGATGGACTTCTGAGTTCATTGGAAGTGGAGGCATTTCTAGTATGTGAATCTTGCTTATAAAGGTGAAGCCTTTACTGCATTTTAAAAACTATCTCGAAAGATTCAAAATGAAAAAAATTTTCAAATGACAAGTATTAGAAGTGACCATAGTAGGGAATTTAAAAACAAAGATTTTAAAATTTTTGTGATGAAAATGACATAGACCATAACTTTTTTACTCCTACAACCCCTCAACAAATGGTGTTGTTGAGAGTAAGAATAGGACCCATGAAAAAATTGATAGAACCATGCTATGTAAAAATAATCTACTTAGGTGCTTCTGGGTCAAGACAGTCAACACAACTTGTTATATTATGAACAAAGCCATGATTCGAGCTTCTCTTAAGAAAATTCCACAAGATCTATGGAATGGAAGAAAAACCCAACATCATCTATTTTCATTTTTTTGGTTGCAAGTATTTTGTTTTGAACAATAACAAAGAGTTTTTGAAAAAGTTTGATGCAAAATCTGATGATGGTATTTTCTTAGATTATTCTATATCTAGTAAAGCCTATAGAGTTTTCAACAAAAGGATCCTTGTTATTGAAGAGTCCATGTAATACCCTGATTTCGAACAATAAAACTCCATAGAAATCAAAACGAAAACAAAATTGTATTTGTAAAGCAATTAATAAAATATACTATTTTAAACCAAGAAGGGTTCCCCAGTGCTTCTCCAACTAAAAACCTTCTTTCGACACAAACCCAACTTTTTCACATAGTGGTTGTCCGCTCGAGTGGACTCTCCACCGCTCGAGCGGTGAGACACCTGAGAGATTTATAAGCAAAAAATTAAAAAATCTTCCCAAGTCTCAAAAACACACTTAAAAATCTTTTTTTTGAACTAGGGTTTGAACAAACAATATATTTGGGACAAAAAAAAATTTATGTGAAAAAGAAATTACTCTTTCGACTCGAAATGAATCTAATAAAGCGTCGAAACCTATAGGAAAGTATCCAAACATATGGAAACGAAAAAAAAATAACAAACCCAAGATTCCTCTCATGGATCATACAAGATGCATGCATTGAAATAAACGCTCCAAGGCTTACAGTATAAGTTTTCTATTCCCAAAACATTATACATTCGAAACATGGTTCAACCAAAAAGCAAAACTAAGAAAAGTCTTCTGCCACCTCTAGCATCTCTAGATCATCTTGCGTAATCATGTGTACCTGAAAAAGATTTTCAATCCCACACCGTGAGCCGAGCCTCAATAGGAAACAACCTAGCATAAAGTAAAAGCAGAACATGTTATCACAAATATAATAATAATATTCTAACTCACACAAGCCTCAATTACAATTTTGTATTAATCACAATAATTCACAAGCAATACATACATCTTCACGGGCTCCCACCGTAGGACCAAAATCTGCCCCTCAGTATGCAAATCTTCACGGGCTTTCACCACAGGACAAATATTCACCCCTCATTATGCAAATCTGTTTGAGGTAAAACTATTAAAATCATTATTTTTGTAAATAATTTTCAATAAAAAATAACTAGACGGGTAATTGCCGAAAGAAGCTCTAGATAAAACTTTTGATGTCGAACAATCAAAATAAAAACCCGTGCAATCACTGTTAATTTAGAACAATACCTATTTTTGGTCGATTCTCCAACTACGATTTTGGTTCTGAGTTGAAGCTCCCGTAAGACCTTCTGCTGTATTTTTTTATGCGATTCTGGAACGTAATGTGGGTTACGAACGTCCGAGAACTCATACCGGCAGAACCTGATTAGCTTTAGTCTTGAAGCCAAGTTATGAATTTGGTTCAGCCTGCCCATATATTTATAGGACTACAACAGGGACCTGTGGAGTAATTATGACGAATACTTCTAGTGTAACCTAGATACGTATCTAGCGGTTTTCGCAATTAAGTAAACCTCTCAGCTGTATCAGTAATTATGAAAACCTTGTAGCGATTTTCGTAATTTTTATAAAATACTAAATTATTGTTCACATCACTAAAGAACTATAACTGTACTCTAAGCCATAATCTCAAGATTATCTTGTATTGCACTCATGTTATTAAATGCTTAACTCATCTCTCCACATTAAGATTTTCAATACCCGCCAATTAAATTTAATTACTGACAATTTAATTTAATTGGTATCTTTAAATTTCTTAAATCTTTTCGCTTAACATATTTGACCGTTGGATAATCAAATCCACTGGCCCGGTCAATACTTATAAACTTCCTTAAGGGGGTATTGTCAATTTCGATCATTCGAGACGTGGATTTCGTCAATAATTAATATTCACCATATAAATAATACCGCTATCTAACTCACCGGGAATTTAGACCCATATAACATCGCACCCTCTAATAAATCAAAATAACGAATATTAAATATACATAAATAAATAATTATTTCAGGATTAAGAGCATAAACACTATTCATAATAGTGTTGGGATATAAATTAATTTATATAATCAGTATAAAATTAATTACCCCAATGTGTTCCATCCAATACACACAAAGTGTACTAACACAGAGAGTTGGAACAATAGACGATGCTATTATCTGTTCCCCGTAACCAAGACAGGCATTATAAAACTCTGTGTTATAGTCGTACCGATAGTATGCCCATTTTCATCTAAAATGTGAACAAATATCTTATATTCTGCAAGAACCTAAAATCTAATCTTCTGTGTGCAAGCTGTACTTTACACACCAGATTAAATACTGTACAGAATAATGGACATTCGTGCATAACATTAAAGAAATGATATTGCATACATTACTCATTAAGATTCTCGTTAAATAAAAAATTAATTTTATTAGAATAAAATTAAATACTAAAAATATGATTTTTAGTATACAACCCTAACAATCTCTTACTTATACTCAAAATCATGTTGTCATACATCTGACTCTCATGCTCTCTACATGACTATCAAAAGTCTTAACTGGTAAGCTCTTTGTAAAACGATCTGTAAGATTGTCTCCTGATGTAATCTTGGTCACAGTAACATAATCCCTCTGTACAATTTCTCGTTTCAGGTAATGCTTACGCTCAATATACTTTTTTTTCTTGTGGATTCTTAGTTCTTTTGAGTTTGCAACCGCTCTGCTATTATCACAATAAAATGTAATAGCCGACCGAACTAAAGGGACCACATCTAGATCCGACAAAAAGTTCCTGAACCAAACGACCTCCGTGGCTGCTTCAGAAGCTGCCACGTACTCGGCCTCCATGGTCTCAGCAATGCAGGACTTCAGAAGCAAGTCACATCCTTGAGATTAAGCTTGTGCGAGATCGAAAACAAAGGATGATGGGGTTATCACAAGCAAAATATATCGATGATATCCTTACTCATTTTAGCATGCAGGATTCCAAGAAAGGGTTTCTCCCTTTCAGGCATGGAATCACTCTATCCAAGGATCAATGTCTTAAGACACCTGATAAGATGGAGAAGATGATGGTGGTTCCTTATGCTTCGGCAATAGAAAGCCTCATGTATGCTATGCTTTGCACTAAACCCAACATTTGCTTTGCCGTTGGCATGGTTAGCAGATATCAGTCTAATCCAGGGCATGAGTATTGGACTGCAGTAAAGAATATAATCAAGTACCTAAAAAGGACTAAAGATTATATGTTGGTTTACCAGGCAGATAGTCTAGTATCTTTGGGGTACACAGATTCATATTTTTAGTCAGGCATGGAGCTTGCATTAAGAGACAACCTTGCAGATCTTTACAAATAACTTACCGGCTAAGAATTTTGATTGTCATATAGAGGGCTTGGGAGTCAGATGTATAGCAACATAGTTTTTAGTATAAGTGGGAGATTGTTAGGGTTGATATACTGAAAACCATATTTTTAGTATTTAATTTTATTTTAATAAATTAATTTTCTATTTTATAAAAATCTTAATGAGTAATGTATGTATATCTTTTCTTCAATATTATGCATAAATGTTCGATATTCTGTATAGTATTTAATCTGGTGTGTAGAGTACGGCTTACACGCAAAAGATCAGATTTTAGGTTCTTATAGAATATAAGTTTTATGTTCACAGTTTAGATGGAAATGAACATACTATCGGTACGACTATAACACAAAATTTTAGTAGGCCTGTCTTGATTACGGGAAACAGATAATAGCGTTGTCTATTATTTCGACTCTCTATACTAGTACACTTTGTGTGTATTGAATCAGACATTTGGGGTAATTAATTTTATACTGACTATATAAATTAATTCACAAATTTGAAACTCTTTTCAAACAAAAAATGTGTTTTCAACTTGTAGGCCATTACAACTGCTGCACATGAACTTATTTGGTCCAACTAGGACTCTTAACCTTAGAGGCAAGATATATGCATTTGTTGTAGTTGATGATTTCTCAAGATACACTTAAGTGTTGTTCCAAGCTCATAAAGGTGAAGCATTTATTGCATTTTAAAAACTATCTCAAAAGATTCAAAATGAAAAAGATTTTCAAATTACAAGTATTAGAAGTGACCATAGTAGGGAGTTTAAAAACAAAAATTTTCAAAAGTTTTGTGATGAAAATGACATAGACCATAACTTCTTTGCTCCTACAACCCCTCAACAAAATGGTGTTGTTTAGAGAAAGAATAGGACCCTTGAAAAAAATGGCTAGAACCATGTTATGTGAAAATAATCTACCTAGGTACATCTGGGTCGAGACAGTCAACACAGCTTGTTATATTGTGAACAGAGCCATGATTCGAGCTTCTCTTAAGAAAATTTCAAATGAGCTATGGAATGGAAGAAAAACCCAACATCAGCTATTTTCATGATTTTGGTTGCTAAGTGTTTTGTTTTGAACAATAACAAAGAGTTTTTGAAAAAGTTTGATGCAAAATCTGATGATGGTATTTTCTTAGATTATTCTATATCTAGTAAAGCCTATATAGTCTTCAACAAAATGATCCTTGTTATTGAAGAATCCATGTAATACCCCGATTTTGCACGATAAAACTTCACGAAAATCAAAACGAAAACGGAATTTTATTTGTAAAACAATTAATAAAATATGCTATTTTAAACCAAGAAGGGTACCCCTGTGCTTCTCCAACCAAAAACCTTCTTTCGACACAAGCCCAAATTTTTCACACAGTGGTTGTATGCTCGAGTGGACTCGCCACCGCTCGAGCGGTGAGACACCCGAGAGATTTTCAAGCTAAAAATCAAAAAATCTTCCCAAGTCCCAAAAAAAAACCTAAAAATCTTTTTTTTTCAACTAGGATTCGAACAAACAATATATTTGAGACAAAAAAAGTTTATGTGATAAAGAAATTACTCTTTTGACTCGAAATGAATCTAATAAAGCATCGAAACCTATAGACAAATATCCAAACATATGAAAAGGAAAAAACAAATAACAAACCCAAGATTCCTCTCATGGATCATACAAGATGCATGCATTGAAATAGATACCCCAAGGCTTACAGTATAAGTTTTCTATTCCCAAAACATTATACATCCGAAACATGGTTCAACCAAAAAGAAAAACTAAGAAAAATCTTCCGCCATCTCTAGCTTCTCTAGATCATCCTACGTGATCATGTGTACTTGAAAAAGATTTTCAAATCTCACACCGTGAGCTGAGGCTCAGTAGGAAACAGCCTAGCATAAAGTAAAAGCAGAACATGCTATCACAAATATAATAATAATATTCCGACTCGCACAAGCCACAATTACAAATTTGTATTAATCACAATAATTCACATGCAAGGATCCCTTTGTAGGACCAAAATCTACCCCTCAGTATGCAAATCTTCATGGGCTTTCACCACAAGACAAATATTCACCCCTCATTATGCAAATCTGTTAGAGGTAAAACTATCAAGATTCTTATTTTTGTAAATAATTTTTAATAAAAAATAACCGGATGGGTAATTACCGAAACAGGCTCCAGATAAATTTTTTTTATGTCGAACGATCAAAATAAAAACCCGTGTAACTACAGTTAATTTAGAAGAATACCTATTTTTGGTCGATTCTTCAACTACGATTTTGACTCTGAGTTGAAGCTCTCGTATTCTCTTATGTGATTCCTGAACGTAATGTGGGCTACGAACGTCCGAGAACTCATACCGGCAGAACCTGATTAGCTTTAGTCTTGAAGACAAGTTATGAATTTGGTTCAGTCTACCCGTATTTTTATAGGACTACAGCAAGGACCTGTGGAGTAATTATGATGAAGACTTCTAGTGTAACCCAGATGCGTATCCAGCGGTTTTCACAATTAAGTAAACCTCTCAGCCGTATCTGTAATTATGAAAATCTTGCAGCAGTTTTTACAATTTTTATAAAATACTAAATTATTATTCACATCACTAAAGAACTATAACTGCACTCTAAGCCATAATCTCAAGATCATCTTGTATTGCCCTCCTGTTATTAAATGCTTAACTCATCTCCCCACATTAAAATTCCCAATACCCGCCAATTAAATTTAATTACTGACAATTTAATTTAATTGGTATCTTTAAATTCCTTAAACCTTTCCGCTTAACTTATTTGACCGTTGGATAATCAAATCTACCTATAAGGTTTGGTCCGGTCAAAACTTATAAGCTTCCTTAAGGGGGTATTGTCAATTTCGATCATTCGAGACGTGAATTCCGTCAATAATTAATATTCACCATATAAATAATACCGCTATCTAACGAACCGAGAATATAGACCCATATAAGATCGCACCCTCTAATTAATCAAAACAACGAATATTAAATATACACAAATAAATAATTATTTCAGGATTAAGAGTATAAGCACTATCCATAATAACCTTGGGGTGTGAATTAATTTATATAATCAGTATAAAATTAATTATCCAAATGTGTCCCATTCAATACACACAAAGTGTACTAGCACAGAGAGTTGGAACAATAGACGATACAATTATCTGTTCCCCGTAACCAAGACAGGCCTTCTAAAACTCTGTGCTACAGTCGTACCGATGGTATGTCCATTTTCATCTAAACTATGAACAAATAACTTATATTCTGCAAGAACCTAAAATCTAATCTTTTGTGTGCAAGCCGTACTTTACACACCAGATTAAATACTGTACAAAATAAAGGACATTCGTGCATAACATTAAAGAAATGATATTACATACATTACTCGTTAAGATTCTTATAAAATGAAAAATTAATTTTATTAGAATAAAATTAAATACTAAAAATAAGATTTTCAGTATATAACCTTAACAATCTCTTAATTATACTCAAAACTATGCTGCCATACATCTGACTCTCATGCTCTCTACATGACTATCAAAAATCTTAGCTAGTAAGCTTTTTGTAAAAAAATTAGCAAGGTTGTCTTCTGATGCAATTTTAGTCACAGTAACATAATCCTTCTGTACAATTTCTCATTTCAGGAGATACTTACCCTCAATATACTTTTCTTTCTTGTGGATTCTTGGTTCTTTTGAGTTTGCAACCGCTCCGCTATTTTCACAATAAAGTGTAATAGCCGACCAAACTGAAGGGACCACGTATAAATCCAACAGGAAGTTCCTGAGCCAAACGACATCCGTGGTTGCTTCAGAAGTTGCCGTGTACTCGGCCTCCATGGTCTCAGCAATGCAGGATTGCTTGATACTCTTCTAATTAATAGCTCCACCTCCTAAGGTAAACATTTATCCTAAGGTAGACTTACGGGAATCTTTGTCTAACTGAAAATCTGTGTCTATGTAACCTAAATGTACTAGACTGTCTACCTGGTAAACCAATATATAATCCTTAGTCCTTTTCAAGTACTTGATTATATTCTTTACCGCAATCCAATGCTCCTACCCTAGATTAGACAGATATCTGCTAACCATGCCAACAACAAAACAGATGTCAGGTCTAGTGCAAAACATAGCATACACCTTGAATAGAGTGATTCCATGCTTGAAAGGGAGAAACCCTTTCTTAAAATCTTGCATACTAAAATGAGCAATGATATCATCGATATACTTTGCTTATGATAAGCCCAACATCTTTCATTTTTGATCTCGCACAAGCTTGATCCCAATGATGTGACTGGCTTCTCCCAAGTCCTTCATATCGAACTATCTAGATAATCATACTTTTACCATAGATAATACCCCCACATTGTTTTTGATGAGCAAGATATGTCTACGTAAAGTACTGAAAAGATCACCACGCTTTTGTCACGCTTCTTGTATACACAGAACTCATCTAGATTCTGATCAAAACCATAAGACTTTATGACTTGATCAAATCGAGTATTCTAAGATCTCGATACTTGCTTAAGTCCATAAATTGATCTTTTAGGCTTGCACAACATGTGCTCTTAGTCATTTACTATGAAACCGTCTAGTTGTACCATATAGATACACTCGTCAAGACTTCTATTAAGAAAAGCTGTCTTAACATTCATTTGTCAGATTTCGTAATCGAAATGAGCAGCAATGGATAAGAGAATCCGAATAGACTTAAGCATGGCTACCGACGAAAAGATTTCCTCATAATCGATCCCTACTTTCTGAGTGAACCATTTTGCAACAAGCCTAGCTTTAAAGATTTCAACCTTCCCGTCTACTCCTCTCTTTCTCTTGTAGATTAACTTGCATCCAATAGGTTTTATCTCTTTGGCTGATTCTACAAGTTTTCATACCTGATTAGAATGCATAGATTCCATCTCAGAATTCATAGTCTTTTGTCAAACATTTGCATCTTTGTTCTGAAGTGCTTCATTGTAGTTACAGAGTTCGGTAACCAATTCTATCGGGATCTTGTCAAAAGACTCTCCTAAGAACATATACCAATCAGGTTGATAAACAACCCTCCCACTATAACAAGGCACTACCTGTGTTTGTGTACTAGCAGTAACACGTTGTGTAGAATCTGAACCGTGTGCATTAGTACCCTGTTCATGAATTGCACCTGTCCCGATAATCCTCCCACTACACCGAGGTAATGGGATATCAGTGACTTGTGATTCCTCTTCTGTTCTACTGGTATTTCCTCTCATCTCTTCTAGAACAATATTATTTTTAGGCATGTGGTTCATAATATAATTATCTTCTAAGAATCGGGCATTGGTGCTAACAATGACCTTCTAATCCTTAGGATTATAAAATAGACCACCCTTCGTTCCCTTAGGATACCCTACAAAGAAACAGATTTCTGTTCTCGGTTCCATCTTACCTGCATTTTTTCTCAACAGATGTGTTGGACACCCCCAAATCCGAATGTGTTTCAGACTAGGCTTACGCCTGGTTCACAATTTTATAGGAGTAGAAGGTACTAACTTAAAAGAAATCAAGTTCAGAATGTAAGTCACTATCTCTAATGCGAGTCCCCAAAACGAATCGGGTAAACATGAATAACTCATCATGGGCCTTACCATATCCATAAGAGTCATATTCCTTCTTTCTACTACACAATTCTGCTGCGGAGTGCCTGGTGCAGTCAACTGGGATATAATCTATTCTGACGGCAAGTAATTCCTAAACACTACAAAGAGGTATTTCCCACCACGGTCGAATCGTAGTGATTTGAAACTTTTACTTAGACGCTTCTCTGCCTCCGCTTTGAATTCTTTGAATTTCTCAAAACATTCAAATATACAGTGCATCAGGTAAATATATCCATACCTTGAGTAGTCATCAATGAAACTGACGAAGTACTCAATGTCGCCTCTAGCCCGAATTGTCATAGGACCACACACATCAGAGTGAACTAGTTCTAACAGTTTTTTAGCTCTATAGCCTTTAGCCGAAAAGTGCTTCTTGGTCATCTTACTTCTAAGTAGGATTCACAGACTAAAAGTGCCTCCACTTCTAATGAACTCAAATGTCCATTTTCTACTAGTCTATTTATCATTTTTAGATTAATATGACCCAAGCGTAAGTGCCAAAAAAATGTTTGGTTCATTAAAGAAGGAAATTTGTTTTAATATGGTAATTAGATGTGTTATTCAATTCAGTTAGTTGCAGTGTAGGCGAGATAGGAGATACGACATACAGATCATCCATCAATGTATCAGAACAAATAAAATATTTATTTTTCTTCACAACCACAGAGTCATCAAAATAAATAGAATATTTGACCTTTATTAAACTCGAAACTGGATTTGAATTTCTTGTAATCGAAGGTACATAAACACAATCTTTTAAAAGTATTATCCTATCTCTACTAAAGCTGACAGTGACATCTCCTACTACAACTGCTGTCACCCTTGTATTATTGCCCCTACGCAGATATATTTCTCTATCACTAAGCTGCCTAATTTCCTGGAATCCCTGCAAAGAATTGCAGACATGATTAGTGGCTCCCGTATTTACACACTAGGTACCGGTAGATAACACCACTAAACATGTTTTAACCATTAGTGAACAGAAATTAGCTGGTTTATTCTACTTACTAAGAAAAATCAGACACTGCTTTTTTCAATGCCCAAACTGGTTATAGTAATAGCACTTGCCTCTCAGCTTTTTCACACCAACTTTTGGTCCCTTAATTGCCTTTGGACATGTGCCTCCCTATGTCTGAACCTTTTTCTTCTTTTTGCCTTTCGGCTTAGAGAAAGAACCTTTCTCAGTCACATACACAGAACCTGGCTTCTTAAGAATACCCTCGACTGATTGAAGTTCTTTAAGAAGTTCGGCCAATGAAAAGTTAAGCTTGTTCATGGTATAGTTCAGGCAGAACTGCTTAAAACTTTCAAGCAGTAACTGGAGTATGATATCGACCTGAGTTTTTTCGTCAATTTTAGCTCATAGGATCTCTAGTTCATTTAGAAGACTGATTAGCTTCAGAACATGATCCTTAACTGGGGTTCTTTCAGCCATGCTTGCATTCATTAGAGATTTCATGGTCACCTGTTTAGCAGCTTGATTTTGATCCCTAAATATTTCTCTGAGGTTCATAATCATGTCATAGGCACTGGATACAGGCTGATGCTGATGCTGCAAAACATTTGACATTGAAGCCAAAATGTAGCAGCGAGCCATCTAATCATCTTTTTGCCACTTCTGATGAGCTTCGGTTTCTTTGTTATCCTCAGCAGTTAAGACAATGTCCAATTTTTTTTTCAGTCAATATAGTTCAGTCCCATAAGTTTGTTTTCTTTGAGTATTGAAGCGAGTAGGTTGAAAGCGATTTTAATTCTGAAAATCACATAATTAAAAAAAATCGTTAATTATGACGAGTAATTTTTTGAATTTATTTTAATTTGGTTCTCTCTACCATTTTAAAAGAAATTCGCCTGTAGCCTGGTACCATGTGAAAAGTATACCTTAATGGAAGAACGTCTACTGTCCATCGTATGTCTAGACAGGCTAATTCCTATTAATTTTACTATCCAGACAATTGACCCTACCACGTAAAATAAAATAGTTGACATAGCTTCGGTCCAGTATATAATAGCAATAATTCAGTGTTAGGGTTAGTATACTGAAAATCATATTTTTAGTATTTAATTTTATTTTAATAAAATTAATTTTTTATTTTATCAGAATCTTCATGAGCAATGTATGCATTCATTTCTTTGTTATGCATGGATGTCCAATATTTCGTATAGTATTTAATCTGGTGTGTAGAGTATGACTTATACACAAAAGATCAGATTTTAGGTTCTTGTAGAATATAAGTTTTATTTTCACAGTTTAGATGGAAATAGACATACCATCGGTACGATTGTAGCACATAGTTTTAGAAGGCATATCTTGGTTACGGGAAACAGATAATAACGTCGTCTATTATTCCAACTCTCTGTGCTAGTACACTTTGTGTGTATTGAACCGGACATTTGGGATAATTAATTTTATACTGATTATATGAATTAATTCATACCCCAAGATTATTATGAATAGTGTTTATCCTCTTAATCCTGAAATAATTATTGATTTGCATATATTTAATATTCATTATTTTGATTCATTAGAGGGTGCGATCTTATGTGAGTCTATAATCCCGGTGAGTTGCATAGCGGTATTATTTATACGGAGAATATTAATTATTGACAGAATTCACGTCCCGAAAGATCAGGATTAACGATACCCCCTTAAGAAAGCTTACAAGTTTTGACTGGGCCAACCCCTGCAGGTGAATTTAATTATCCGGCGGTCAAATAAGCTATGCGAAAGAGCTTAAGAAATATCAAGATGCCGATTAAATTAAATTATCAGTAATTAAATTTAATTGTTAGGTATCGAGAATCTTAACGTGGGGAGAAATAGTAAGTATTTAATAACAGAAGCTCAATACTATATGGTCTTGAGATTATGGGTCAGAGTACAATTATAGTTTTTTAATGGTGTGAATTGTAATTTAGTGTTTTATGAAAATTGTAGAAATTGCTGTTGGTTTTCTATAATTACAGATACTGCTATGAGATTTGCTTAATTGCAGAAACCGCTGATACGTGTTTGTGTTCCACTGGAATCTTACTCATAATTACTCATCGGGTCCTTGCTGTAGCTCTATATATATGCGGGTAGGCTGAACCAGTTCTATAACTTGTCTGCTAAGATTAAAGCTGTCTTGGTTTTGTCGGTAGGAGTTCTCTGAGGATTATAGCCCACACTATATCCGGGAATCGCATAAGGAAATACAGTAGAAGATCTGACAGGAGATTCAACTCGGATTCAAATCGTAGTTGAAGATTCGACCGGTAAAAAAGTATTATTCTAAATTAATTTCGGATGCACGG
>JAUMHN010423866.1:0-10915 GCA_032360265.1 Heliamphora ciliata
GGGTTCATTTTATCCCACGGTGAAAGACCGTAAAAGAGTACGTATGAGTATGGTAACCTAGATAGTGTGGCTCATTTTGTACGATAGGTGAACCTGTTGGGTTATGTTCCCTGTGAGGTCAAGTTGGTAGACCATTAAGGTTTTTACTTGTTCTTGTTGACAAGAAAGTTGGTGTTGATACACAGAGTTCTTGTGCAGTGATCAGCAGAAAATTCTTAACCGTTGTGTGCGGCTTGTTTTGGGTTATGTGTAAGGTTGTCCTTCTAGCTCAAGGCAGAGCGAGAATTTTATCGAAATAGTGCTGCTATAATATTCACATGGTGAGTTTCTGATAGAATTTTGTGATTCTGGATTCGGGTCCAATTTGGGGCTTTGAGCTGTTCAGAGCTCTTAGAGTCAAGGAGTGGTTATCGACTGTGGTAGACGTTGTGCTTATACATAACAGTTTGTTTGGATGGTAATATCGAGAGTATGCTAAGGTACAAGTCAGAAAGGATTCAATGTTCGAGAAGCCTTAGCAGAGTGGCCTATTAAGGTTAACGTGATGAATTTTGTGTATGAGAAAATTGATAAGTGTAAGAGGCAAGTTTTGGTTGGTTATTTATCGGACAAGTCTTGGGTTTGAATATGCTACTATTGTGGACTCAAGGACTGATCTATGTGTTATGTGTTATGAGTGTGTGATTGATGTCAGATGGCAGCCATTTATTTGCCTTCTCGAATGACGGCGATCATGCTTGATCTGAGGTTGATCCGTAGCCTTGGTATCAGTGATTTGATGGCGAGCTGTTGAGTTGTGTAGTGATGTGTGGTTGCACGGGGGATCTGATTCGGTTTATATAGGTTGTTGGATACCTATGAGGTGATCTGTCTGTGTGACGTGTTTGGTTAAGTGACTCGTTTGGGTCAAGTGGTTTTATGGCTGTGATGCTGGATTAGTCTTTGGTTATGTGGAACCTTGTCTGGAACAATTGTGTACCACCTAGTATTTCTCTCAGGTGAGAATTATGATTCGTGATAGAAGATCAAATAAAGGATGAAGGTTTGGATGTGATGCATTCTTTGGTGTTCCAGGTGAGTAGGTGAGCTTTTCTCTGGAGTCGGGTGTTTGTGTTATAGCTCGTGGATGGGTGTCATGTTAGCATCGTGGTGGCATTGTTAGTATCAGCAGGGTAACGATGTGGTATCAAAGTTGGTGGTCGTCTGATGAGCGTTAGGACTTGAGTAGAGTTTGTGTGTGCAGTATGTAACTTCAAGTGACCGATGTCAAGGTTCAGCATCATGTGTTTGGACTTGCGAAGATAGTCCTTGGTGTGCATTAGGAGCTGCAATTGAGCTAGTATGTGGCAGGAAGGACGAGATGATAATCTCTATGTTCAGGCGCAGAGAGTGTTTGAGATCAAGTACCAGGGTGGATTGGTCTCATGTGATACGTTTATTGCTAGAGTGGTTTGTATACGGTGTGAGTTGGATCTTGATCCGACGCTACATAGATGTCTCTTGGATGACTGAGATGTTAGTGGGACTTGACGTGCACGCAGTCTGTATGGTGATTGATTCTTTAAGGACGTGTATACTTGATGTCAGCGTCATGACAACTTTGCGGGTTTCAGTTGTTGTGGTATTCCTGCTCTTGCACGATGTTGCTGGGTTTGCATCAGAGGTTGCTGAGATGGGCTGTGTTTGGCTTGAGATTCAGTGTTGAATTTTGGGGAGAAAATTCCTTTAAGGGGGAAAGAGTTGTGAGACCCCGACCCATTTCTTTTTGTGAATGATTTAAATGTTGATGGGTAGTTAGAATTAATGTTCTTAAAATGTGTTTGGTTACGTTTAATCGGACGAAAGGTGTCTTACGATCTCATTGGAGGTTGTTGGACTTGTGTGTATCCACGATTTTTGAAAGGGGGTGGTTCGATTGATTGGTTTTGGGGTTTGAAAAACGTTTCGAGGTTATTTTTCAGTCAGCAAAAAGGGTTCAGTTGACTGAGGGAGGCAATCCAGTCGACTGACCTGGTTACTAGAGTGTTTTTAAGCTTGACAGAAGCTTTTCAGTCGACTGATGAGAAGTTTCCAGTCGACTGATGCCCCTCAGTAGCTTTTCAGTCGACAGACCTGGGAGGTCCAGTCGACTGACATGTGTCGGTGGAAAGTTTTTGATTTTCCAAAAGCTTTGCAGTCGACTGACCAGGAAGGTTCAGTCGACTGACCTAAGATATTTTGGCATTTTCTATAAATATTAGCCTTTGGAGATATTTTGAGATATTTTAATTTTTAGATCTGGTTTCTCTCTCTCGAAACCTCTACCTTCTCTCTAGATTCTGATGGGCCCGGGGCTCAATTTTCAGCGATCGAACTGCGAATTCTTGGTGTTGGTGCCGGGGGCTTCGCGTTCATTCAGACAGAATCCCATTTCATCAAGGTTTAGTTTTCGAGACGTCGAGCTTTTGGTTCAACGAGGTAGGATTCTATACCCTACTGTTGTTAAAGGGTGTTTCATGCAATTATATGTGTTTTCACCAGGTATAAAATACATTAAACGTTGTTTTCATATTTAAACCTTATTTTTCGGGTAAAAAGCATATTTTTTTGGCTTTTCTTGGTTTATTACATAGTATGACTTACAGATGAATGGTTTTCAAAGGTGGTTTTGAAAACGGTATTTTTGATAAAAATCTCAACACTTGATGTTTGGAGGTTTGGAGCTAACTCTCGGGGTTGAGTCTCAGTTTTAGAACATTTTGTTGAAAATGGGAATAAACATTTTAACAATGTTTTTGTTGATCTCCATGTTGATGGATGGATCTATATATACATGTTTAATATATATTTGTGAAAATATTTTTCGTAGTTGTTGAGCTACGAGTTGGTTTTGGATAAATGATTCTCTAGATGTACCGGGATAGCTGGTATGTGGCACGAGTTACCTTCGGTGAAAGTTCAAAAACGTGCGTAGAGTAGGTACCTTTGTCCTTCGAGGTAGTTCCCGTAAAGATGGTGTTAGGTACTTTTGTCCTTTAGTTTTAGTCCGTAAAGTCAGTAGTTACGTTGTGGTGGCTCCGTATAGAACTTGTCATTACCTAATTGGTCCTATAACGTTTAGGGATTGGGTAATGGGCAGGAGTCTATAGTTGTTGCCTCTGTCCCTTTGTGACGGAGTCTGTACATAGGAATCATTGTATCATTTTCCTCGATTGTGTGATTTGAGTGGAAAAACATTTTGGTTACTGCTTTTCTTTAACTGTGAAAACGTTATCTGTATTGTTGATATGCATGGTTTTAAGGATGAAAACTTGGGATTTTATGATGCGAAACCATTTTGAGGCTCGTATTAGGCTGATGGAAAACTTGTAGTTTTCAGGACGAAAAACCTTTTTGGGCTTTGTGGTTGAGTTAGCTCAAACCATATGATTGCATATCCTGCTTTATAACTTTATAGTTTGTTTCTATTTAGTTTCGGCTCACGGTGTGAGATTTTGTCGTAAAACTTTTTTCAGGTGAACGTGGTCCTGTAGGGTGACTTTGAGGTGTCCAGAGATGAATGTTGACACGACCCTGTCGTTTGGTCTTTGTTATGTAGTTTATACGTTTCTGTATGTGTTTCATGTTTGAGTATAACATGTAAACCATATGCTTTTCTTATGGCCGTGGGCCAATTTGTGCATGTTTTAATGCTTTCGAGAGAACCATGGGTTTGTTGTTATTTTTTCATAGTTTCTTACTATGTTTTTCGTTGTTGGGTTCAACGATTTACAAATGAGGTTTTCAAATGGTTTATGTTTTATTCCAACTTTTGTGCTTCGAGGAAAATTTTGGAGCGGCTTAAGTTTCTTTTAAAACGAAAAGATTTTCTTATCCCAAAAACATGTATTTTTTTTTTAAAGGCTTGGCTTCTGGGGCTGCAACCGCAGTCTCTTGGATTATTCTTTTAAATCAAATAAACCCTCGGTAGTACGCTTTTATAAAGATTTTAGCCTTGTTTGGGCATCATGGTTTTCATCTTTTTTGTTCGGGTGGTTTTGGCAGTTGTTCTTGGGCTTTTCGCGTGACCCGGAGTTTGGGGTGTGACACTGAGCCTTTTACCTCTAGGGTTTGGGTCGACCCCCCCTTCTCCACAAAAAATCCTAGCTCAGCCCAAAAATTTGGTAGGAGCCCGGCATGCCCGGGCCGAGCTTGGCTCGCCCAAACCACCGCCGAGCCGGGCCGGGCCAAAATTACACACCCACTTGTTTTCCTTGAGGCCATACAACACCCTTCCCTTGCCCCCAAATTCTGCAAAAATTAGCAAGAAGAGAGAAAAAAAAAAGAGGAAAAAAAGGAGTAAGAGCAAGAAGAGGAAAAACAAAAAAGTGGAGATTGTGCACTAAAGCCGAGTCAGCCTTCAACCATTTAGAATCAAACTCAAGGATAAGAAATTCTCTTAAACCTTTCATACACAAATCAAATATTGTCTCTCCCTCTATTCTTGAAAATTAAAAATCAAAGAAAGAAAAGAAATTAAGTAAAATAAACTAGAAGTTAGGATTGTAAATTTTTTTGTGTTCTTGGTGTTTAATGTTTTATATGCATGTAATCTATTTTAATTTTTGCATTCTTGAAAATTTTAATATTCTAAAAATTACATATTTTAAAATAAAAATAATTCATGCAATGAAAATTAAGAATTTAATCCATGCATGAAACAACAAGAAGTTAGGAGTGCTTAGATTAGGTCTTTAAATTTTTATTGTTTGCTAGACCCTATTTTAAAAAAATCATAACTTATTGTTAAAAAATCTTCTTAGGTCAAATTGTAAGTCTAGAGATAAAGGTTTGAGTTTTATTCATACAAAATTGGTTTGAAATCTTTTGCATGCACTAAACTCGAGTTATGATTTTTTTACCAAAGCATATCAAATCTAGACTAGCCTTTATTGCATAGGCTAAAATCCCATTTTAAAGTGTAATTCAAGCTTTGGTCCCTTCATAAAAGTTGTAGATAACATTTTTATCTATCTACCCACAAAAAATAAGCCATTTTTGTTAAGCTTTGATCGGTCAAAAGCTCTCTTCAAGTTATTGATTCTGGATAGTGCTTCATGTTTAAATTTGCACAACCTTTTCGTATAAAATAAAACCCCCATTTTGTAGCCCAATTGAAAAAGTGTTTTTCATATTAAATGTTGTAAACATCAAAATCTAGCTACTGTCCAAAAATCTCTTTAAAAGGAGTTGATTTTAACCTCCAAACGTATTGTATACCCTCTTTTTTTACAACAGAATTTGATTATAGCTCTCTATTTTGACACTCTTTCTTAGAAGGCCAAAAACTCTCTTTTTTTCTAAACAAGTGGGTTGTGTGCTCTGCATCAAATATTTAGAGAACATCAAAATGTATAACATATCCAAAATTTAGTCCAAAAGGAATTAACTTACTGCCCCAAAAATATTTTATAAAATCTATCTAAAAGGATCATTATTTTAGCTTAAGTGTCAAAATAGTCTTCTAATCATGTGAATGTGTGTGGTGTGGTTTGTAATCCTAAAATACTTTAAGTATTTTTAATTAGTATGTGATATTCTCTATAATAATTATGTGGCTTAGCTTACACAAAAATATTGTGTTCATGATTTTACTTCAAAATATGCCAAGTGTTAATTTATTAAATTATTATTATTTATTTACAACTTCGCATAATTTTAGCACTATGCACATTAGTATAATCATGCTTAGGATGGGGCATGCATTCATCATCCATGGATTGAAATACGCGAGAATTACTTAAATTATAACGGTGGACAAGATGAACCTTACGGTGGTACTGATTCAGGTGGTGTCCCATGATTTTATTAATAAAATAATTTTGGGGTGTTGTCCCTCGACTTGTTTGCTATGATATGAAATTTTGAGGTGATACCTCATGGTGAAGGTAGTTTGGGTGGTGAAACAATTGGTTATAGAATATACATTGATCCCGTACTAGACTTTGACTTGAGATTCGAGAGCCTGATTGCGATGATTTTTCACACCTTATCGTCAAGATGACCTTGTTGAATAATTAATTTGACTACGTCGTCATCTCACGGATGAAGAAAGGCCTAAAATCAATTGGTAGACTTAGTCTATGACGATTGTATAGGGATTAAGATGGTTTATCCTAGTTGGGTTAATTTAGAATGACTGTAATAATTAACTGAAAAGCATCATTAGTATCATTACATTTGTTGATTTCATTAATTTACTATTATCTGTTATGTGATGGATGTTAAATAATTTTAGTTGTAAAGTTGGATCATATTTGAATTGTACTGCATAGGTTTTCTAGTGTTTGTCTTGCCGGAATTTGGCTCATGACATTTTATGCCAAGTTTTGAGGAACTGAAAGATCATCCAGACGATCAGGTTCTAAGGAAAGAGTAGTTGTGGCTCCCGTGAGTCGATGACTCACCTACTTTCAGTTCCAGTCAGCCCCTTTTATTTTATTTTGAGACCCGTTTACTAGAGATGTCAATTCTACCTGTACCCTCCCCACTCCCGCTTCTTTTGCCCCATTTTATGCGGGTTTTTTCCGCACCAATTGAGTAATGGGTAGGGGCCAATATTTGCAAATCCCGCCCCGTTTTTTTTTGCTCCACCCCCGAATAAATAAATTAAATATATTTAATATATAAACATGTATATAAATTTTATTTTTTAACAATATAATAGAACTAAAATACAAATAAATAATAAATAATAATAATTGCACCAATGAATTTTCGGTTACGACCATTACATATATAAAATTATTTAATTAAAAATTTAGCATGAAAATAATAGTATTTAATTATAATTAGTTAATATATATACATATATATATATACACACAATAATAATAATAATAATAATAATAATAATAATAATGTTAATTTAATATTATAAGTGTTAATAATATTTATTATGTGTAACCGAAATGGACTAAATCCCATTAATATGAGCCATTATGATAAAGCTCTTAATTTGAGCCATTATGATAAACCTCCTTAGTCTTAGTATTAGTATAAATATAATATATGTATATTAGGTTAGTGCAACACAAGTGAAGTTTAGGAGTGAAAGAAATAAGAATGAAAAATAGAGTGAAGCATTAGGTGTCCCAACCTCAACGCCCTACGCCGTCGACCAACCGTCGTCGCCCTCGCTTGCCACCACCACCGTCGACCTCACCGACTATTACATCCCAAACCCAGGGTCACGTGAAACACCCCAAAAATCATCATACACAACACCCAACCCAATATCCACTCTCAAATAAAATATATGTGCATTATATATATAATTGTTAGAAGGTTTACATACACGGTTCCAACATCGAAAAATATGTAAAAGAATACATGACCCAAAAAGAACAAAAAGAAAGACTACAAATCTTTCGCCCCTCTCCAGTTCTCCTGAATCAACCTACGTGGCTGGTACCTAAAAAATATTTTAAATCCCACACCGTGAGTCAAAACTCAGCAGAAACTAGACAAACATATAATAAAAGCTAAACATGCTATGAAAATAATATGTAGTTTTCAACTCTCTTTTGAGCCTTGAAAACAGTTTTGAAAACGATTTTATATCACGACTCCTACGAGCCTCAAAAGAGAACAGTTTGAAAAAGATTTTCATGATTCACATGCAATCCATGTCATGCACCTTCTCGGGCTTTCATCGAGGGGCCGCAGCCCCAAATAACGCACCTTTTCGGGCTTTCACAGATGGATCGCAGCCTCAAATAATGTATTATTAACCAGAGTTAACATTCATAGAATCACATCTCCAATGCTCATATTCCATACACTTATGCAAAGATAAAACCAGAGTTTATATGCACACATCCATGTACCCACACCACATCTCACAAAATCATGTCACATGCTACACACATGACCCACACAACACATGCATAAATAAAATAAGAGTTTTAGATACACAAAGACCACATATCCATTCTACAACATGCATGAATAAAATTAGAGTTTTAAAAGCATGAATCCACGTATAGACTCCACATAACGACGCCACATATCCCGTCACATTATCACATGCCACACAACTGACGTCCACTCACCGGGACGACCAACAACCTATAAGACATAACCTAGCCTAATGGCTAACTCCAAATCTCCCACACACGATTTTCATAAACGTTTTTTCAAAACACCATCTTTTCCCAAAACCCCATTTTTAGAAAAAGAACCTTAGACCCCAACACGTCCCGCACCCAATGATGGACAAACACCACGCACACAACCGCGCTCATCAACCCTGAGGATGACAACAAGACCTAAACAAACTCCCGAGGTCACAACATGACCCCCAAAACAACCCAACAACCCCAACGGCACTTCAATCCACTGAACCTCATAATTCAATAGGCTAAAAAGCTATTGAAAACCAAAAACCCAACACAGAATAAACCCAGTCGATTGAACCCCCAAGCCCAGTCGACTGAACAAACCTATGGTCGACCCAATCGACTGAACTACCTAGGTCAATCAACTGACCCACGGCGGAAACCAACCCTCGCCACTGGAACTGTCCTTTCAAACTTGGAATCGAAGCATCCAGACTCCCTTTTGACACCCTCGGACCTACCCAAGCCCAAAACCACTACGGAACATCGAAAGGAACACATCAAAACCCCGTTCCATCCAATTGAAAATGATTTTAAAACCAAAACCCAATTTATCGAAACATAAATCGATTATTCATGCATTTTCATATGGTAAAAACACAAGATTTCACGTAGCACCCATTTAAGACACAAGAGTCTAGAATCCTACATCGGTGAGTTAAAAACTCGATATTTTGAACCACGTGCAAAAACGAACTTCGTCGGAATAAAATTCTATCCGGATAAAAGCATAATCCACCATGAGGATACTAAGAATCTAGTGTCTGATCGTCGAAAGCCGAACCCCAAACCCTGGAGAAGTTAGAGATAAGGCAGAGCTTCTAAGGCTTCAAATCTAGATAGATGAAAAATATCTTGAAAAATATCTAAAGACAAATATTTATAGGCTCGTGAAAATATCTTTTTTAAAAAATTCGCACCACAATGCCCAATGGCCCCGGGAACCAACCCCACATGCATATCTAAGTCCGAACATGCATAAAAACACATATAAACATACTATCATAAAAAACGAAGAACAATGCGTCAAAACCTCGAAAAAATTAAAACAGGTCAGAGTCTCACAACTCTACCCCTTAAAGGAATTTTGTTTCCAAAATTTAACACAAGGTAAAAAGAAAACAACCCCGTTGATCGCAATCGACATAAGCTCGAGAGGTGGTCAGCCAAACCATTCTTATGATACAATCAAACAAGGTCATACATTCTAAACAACGGCTAACTACCTCAAATACACAGGGTCTACAACTAGTCCCAACCTCATATCCTCACCAACCGATGTCTCAACATAGCGTATACCACTAACGGAGCCTATCACCAACTCCCAAATAGATGAAATGAAGAAACATGATACTCCCGTGTCGATAAGAACACTGGCCCAAAGTATGCACACTCAGAAAGTACCTCTATTCACTGGAGGAGTAACTGCATCATCAGGCACAACCGATACCTTAGAGGAACTAGGAGTTGTAAGGGCATACACTCTGCCCTGAGTCATCCTGGTCTGTCTGCCATAACTCGGCATTGTCGGCTACCATACTGACTAAACTAAAGTACCCCCATCTGTAACCTAGGATGTTTGGACTGTAGGATGCTGTTGTCGATGATCTGGTTGATCCTGCACAGACGAACTCACTGGTGTGCCTACTGTGCCCAATACACTGCCTCCCTGAGGGCAGTTCCTACGAATATGCCCTGGCTAGCCACATTCATAACAAACCTGTAGCTCCCTCCCATGTGACTAAACCCATGAACCCTGGGACTGCCTCTGCTGCGGGCAATCCACCACACGATACCCCAGCTGCCTACACCGATAGCAAATCGACTCCCTTTGCTCTAGCCTACCAAATGAGGCCACTAATGGTGCTGGTGTAGAAAACTGCTGTGGTAATTCAGATGGATGGAAACTAGGGCTAGAAGACCTCTGCCTCTTTCTAGAGCGCCTAGCTAACTGCGCCTCTACTTCGCTCTGCTGTGCTCTGACCTCCCTAGGTCTACGGGTCTCACTCAAAGGTGTTCTCAATCCTTGCTGCTGACTTCACCAACTCTGTAAAAACATGTCGTCCCATACCAGCCACTCGCTCCCTGATCGTCGGCCTCAAACCCCACTCAAACCTTCTCAAACGTAACTCATCTATCACCACCATTTTCGGTGCAAAACGAGACAGGCTAGTAAATCTGGCCTCATACTGCGTAATACTCATCGCCCCCTGAGTGAGGGCATAGAATTCCTTTATGTACAAATCCCTCGAAGAAGATAGGAAGTATTTCTCTAGAAAAATCCCCGTGAAAGTTGCCCATGTGCCTTCCACAATATTCTGAGCGTAGTTTCACCACTCGTGAGCATCTCCTCTCAATTGAAAAGTAGCAAAAGAGACCCGCAAATCATACTCCACTATCTACAGTGTATCAAGGATCTGAGTCACTAGCTCCAACCACTCTATAGCCACTGTAGGATCAGGATCCCGAGCAAAGGTAGGTGGATCCATACATCTGAACTCTTGCATCACTGTTGTTGCTCTCGACTCAAGTTCTCTCTCTCTCCCTCTAGCGGTCTCAACCAGTTGACCAATAGAGCCAACCAGCACACGCAACAACCCTACCGTGTTAACAGGTCCTTAGGGAGCATTTGCATCCCCAGCATCAAGGATAGGCACATTTCCTTAGCCAAAACCACGGCCACGACCTCGACCACAGCCTCGTTCTCTCCTTGCAGACATCACGTCTATACGAAAGGAAAATAAAACATGAGACACAACACATCACATGAACATAAA
>JAUMHN010423884.1:0-12958 GCA_032360265.1 Heliamphora ciliata
TCGACACCAAAGCTATTTGTGTCGACCCTAAAGACGAAAATTCAAAATACGGCATATCTCAACGGTTGGATTTTTGGTATTTATTGCCCCCACCTACCTCCAACGGTCAAGAACTCACAAGAACATATATAAAGAGTTACTTCTTAGCATTTAAGAAGGTTAGAGACTTGCATTTACTGTTCCATTGCTAAAATCAATCTCAGAAATCATTAAGCTCATATTTATTGCTGCAACTCCTGTTCTTGTTCCTCATTTCTCTTTATCCTTTCATTTATTGTAAATCAATCTTGTAAAGAGAGTGAGTGTTCTTCATTTATTACACCTCATTTATTGTAATCAAGGGTGAATAACTCTTTAGCTTTTGAGTGAGTGAGAGAAAATCATCAAAGAAGAGTTCAAGAGGGATTAAAAGAAAACAGAGGCTTGTTTTCATATGATCTTCATGAAGCTGAAATAGGCTTGTGAATGTGCCCGTAAACATTCAAATAGCTCAAGAAAAATCTTGAAGCTTGTAAAAGCTCGGAATACGCCCGCGAAGTATTCTGAATAGTGAAAATACTCAAGAGAGATCTTGAGGTGTGGATGTATGCTAGGATAAAGTCGAACCACTATAAATCTCTGGTGTCTGTTTCTCTTTCTTTATCCCTCATCTTTTAATATTTGCATTGCCTATATAATTGCATATCTTGCTTTATTGCGATATTAAAAGGTTTTTGAAAAAGGTTTTTAAATTGCTATTTAATTTTTTAAAGACCCAATTCACAGCCCCCTCTTGGGTTGCCTAGATCTAACAGAGCTCAATGCAAGATGGTCTTGAGACTATGGGTTAGAGTGCAATTATAGTTCTTTAGTGGTGTGACCTGTAATTCAGTATTTTATAAAAATTGAAGAAACCGCTGCTAGTTTTCCATAATTGCAGATACTGCTATGAGGTTTTCTTAATAGCGAAAACTGCTGATACGTGCCTGTGTTCCCCTAAAAATTTTACTGATAATTACTTCTTAGGTCCCTGCTATAGTCCAATAAATATACGGGTAGACTAAAGAAGTTTCATAAGTTATTTTCCAAAACTAAGCTGTCTAGGTTCTATGTCACTCCCCGAACCCCCGGGGACCCGTGAACTAATCCCAAACCGATTCGTATAAGAAATTACCCATTTTGGCATTTGTTTCATTAGTGAGTTGAACTCAAAATGTATTTGAAAGAAATAACGGTTTTCAACAAATAACCATATCCTCAGGCGTATAAAATTACAATCACATGCTTTGAGTTTCTAAGTGTCCATTACAACAATAATATTATTACAGTGGTCCATTTCTGCTTATGTACAAACATGATATAGAACACGAAAGGGACACTAAAACTTTCTTCAAGTCTTTTCTCAAAATGCATTCCTTACCCTGGTATCGCCCCCGGTCCTCCAGACTTGAAATGTTCTGGTAAACATACGTGAGCTGAAACTCGTAAGATATAGATTAACTCAGATGTAATGCATGATTTGTGAGGTGTAATGAGTGCAGCCGAAGTAAAATACAAATTTTCACCAATTCATTATTTGTTCACACGCATACTCCCACACACGCTGATTTGTTCCCATTTGTCCTTTCATATTATCCATATCGTCCTTCCATTATTTGATTTTTCACAAAAAAAATCGTGTCTCACTTTCATTATCCGGTTTATACCAAAAATTGTATCACAATTAATTTATCACAGTTAATGAACCGATATCGGGTGCAGCATATAGAAACCCCTCCCTATTATCCCAATAGGCTACGCGAAGCCATTGGATAATAGATAGCTCTATAATTCACCACGATACAACACCACATTTCGGGGGCTAACCGTGGGCATGCGGTCCTCATCTTGCGCAAGTTTTCTGTCTTTCACCGCGGACTCGCTAGGCCAACTTATTCCACATTAATTCATACGGTTCATTATTTGTTCATTTTTCACAAAAATCTAGGAGTCCAACCCACAACTGGTACCTCTCCCCAAATATTTTCTCATAGTACCTCTCTTCAATTTTTACATTTTAACGTTCTATTTCATTTTCAATCAAGTCATATTTTAACATTCCATCATTTCTTTCAATTCAAATGCCATCATAAATTTCAACACATAATTTCTCATAAATCACATTCCATTTATCAACCTCATGAAATGCCAACGCGTAATTAACTCACACATGACCATGTCATTTGAAACAAACAGAATGCATCCATCATATGCATATACATGTATATACTATGTTTTTTTTCTAAAGCTTCAAAATTTTAATGATAACTATATCATGACATAGTCCATAATTACCCATAATCGTACTCATTCTTAAAACCTTAGTTACACGTCAAAACTCATCTTCGTCGCAAATACCTCCAATCGGTGTGATACTAGCATCCCAACCCAAGCATAGTAAAGTAGGTATATTCTTAGCCCAAGGGATTGGAAATTCGATGAAAAGGTTTAATATTGATGAAAATATACTTTTTCAAAGCGTTTGGCCAAAATCGGGTGAAAAATGGTTAGAAAAATTTGACATACTCTCACTATTTTAATCATAACTTTTTTTACAAAAATAATTTTCTTGTGAGAGTAGTATTTTTGGAAAGAGGATTTCCGAGACTTCGATTTGAGTACAAAAATAATCCCATTCGGAGTACGGATGAGGGAGATATGATAAAAAGAAGTTGGCCCTGCGCAGTTAGTTCGCTCGAGCGGACGTCGGGCGCTCGAGCGCCCAACTCTCTGGCAGTTGAGCGCTCGAGAGGACAGGGTTCCGCTCGAGCGAGCTATCAGCCGAGAAATCCCCAGATTTGCCCCTGTTTTGAGTTTCTAACTTTAAAATCCTTAACCCTTCATCAATCAAGTCTCAAATCTCAATTTTCACCATAAAAACATTAGATTCAAACTTCATTACCCCTTTTTATGCATTGATTTCTCAAAATCATGGTTAAACCTTTCTTAAAAACCCCCATTTCCATCAAATCCAATACAATACACCCACAAATCTATCAATCTATCCATCAAACATGAAATCAACCCAATTTTTATGCATATAAACAAAATATCAACCCAAATCTTAACACACATATGAGAAAATCTAGATCCTACCTCGGATTTGCTCAAAAACTTGAGATTCTTCCAACTTCTCCCTACTAGGGTTTGGATCTTGAATGGGCTTGCCTCCTTGATGCTCTACCTTTTTCACTTCCTTGCTCTAAAGCTTGATTTTCATCCTTGTTTATTCCCAATCTAGCTTCAAAGCTTCAATTTCCATGGTGGAGGGGTAGGGTTTAGTGGTTGGGAGAATTTTTCTCATGAAGAGAGAGAGAAGGGAGAAAAGAGAAATGAGAGGTTTTTTTTCTCTCATGTGGGTCTAGTATATATATATATATATAAACCCAAATATCTTCATGGTTCGAGATTATTCTAAACTTTTCCCGATAGCCTGCTCGAGTGGACCCCCACCGCTCGAGCGGTGACCCCTGGAGCAGAATCTTGCGAATTTCCTTAAAATTCAACTTAAACCTCCAACTTTGCTCACCTTTATTATTTGAGTCTTTCTATTAACATAGCCATTTCAACATCATATAACACCATGTACCTCAATTTTACTTTCACCTATTAATAATTCTACCGTTAACGAATAAAATTTTATAGTGCCCACGCCCAAACTTAATTCCGTCTCTTCACTTAACTAAAAACATAATATCACAAAAATAAACTCGTATCGGGCTGTCACATTCTGCTGGTATGTATTCTTGATAGATTGTAGCTCACCCTACATTCGGGAATCGCATAAGGGAATATAGTAAAAGATCTGATAGGAGCTTCAACTCGGATTCTAATCATAGTTGAAGATTCAACCGGTAAAAAAGTATTCTTCTAAATTAACTTCGGATGAACGGGTTTTATTTTGATCGTTCGTCATCAAAAAATCTATTTGGAGCCCGTTTCTGCGTTTGCCCATCTAGTTAATTTTTTTAGATAATCGTTTGTAAAAACAAAGATTTCGGCAGTCTTGCCTCTAACATCTTGAACTACAAACTTTGATTCTCTGAGTTGAAGCTCTAAACAAATCTTCTACTGTATTCCCGATGCGATTTCAAACGTAATGTGGGTTACGATCCTTCAAAAACTTGTACCGGTAAAACCTGGACAACCTTAGTTGTTAAAGACAACTTTTGAATTTGGTTTATCCTTCCCGCATATTTATAAGCTACAAAAGAGACTTGTGGAGTAATTATGATATAGACTTCTAGTGTGACCTAAATACCCTTCCAGCAGTTTTTGCAAATATGCAAACCTCTCAGCGGTTTCTATAATTATAAAAATCTTGCAGCGGTTTCTGCAATTTTTATAAAATAATAAATTACAGTTTATACCACTAAAGATCCGTAACTACACTCTTAGCCATAATTTCAAGACCAATTTGTATTGAGCTTTTGTTATCAAATGCTTAACTCATCTCCCCACGTTAAGATTCTCAATATCCGCTAATAAAATTTAATTATTGACAATTTAATTTAATCGGCATCTTTGAAAATTCGTAAACCCTTTCGCTTAACTTATTTGACTACCAGGTAATTAAATCTATCTACAGGGTTTGGCTCAGTCAAAACTTATAAACTTCTTTAAGGGGGTATCATCAATCTCGAATAATCAGGACGTGAATTTCGTTAATAATTAATATTCACTATATAATTAATATCACTATCTAACTTACCGGGACTATAGACTCATAAAATATCGCATCCTCTAATAAATCAAAATAACGAATATTAAATATATACAAATAATATTTATTTTGGGATTAAGAGCATAAGAACTCATAATAACCTTGGGGTGTGAATTAATTTATATAGTCAGTATAAAATTAATTAACCAAATGGAGTCCTGTTCAATACACACAAAGTGTACTAGTACAGCGAGTTGGAACAACAGACGATGCTATTATCTGTTCTCCGTAATCAAGACAGGCCTTCTAAAACTCTATGCTTAGTCGTACCGATACTTTGTCCATTTTCATCTAAACTATGAACTAAAACTTATATTTTACAAGAACTTATAATATGGTCTTTTGTGTGCAAGTCGTACTCTATACACCAGATTAAATACTGTATAGAATAAAGGACAACTATGCATAACATTAAAAAAATAATATTGCATTCATTTTTCATTAAGATTCTCATAAAATAAAAAATAATTTTATTAAAATAAAATTAAATATTAAAAGAAAATAAAATTTATAGTTTTCAGTAGATAAACCTGACACTTGAGACGATCTGCCAAGAGAGTTAGGAATCATTCGTAGATTTCCTGACACATTGGAGAGAAAAGACGGCTAAGATGACCAGTCGGCCAACTGAAAAAGAGCAAGTCAAAATTGTGGTGAAGAACCTACAGTCTCCGCTAAAGCAGTATCTGATTACATAATAACTGTCCACCTTTGAGTAACTGTTCGACATAGGTGTTCAGATTAAAGATGCCATTCAGGCTGGTGATATTGAGAAATTAGAGACGAGTCAGAAACCGAGAAGAACATACCCTGTTAACAACCAGAACCAACCCACCCCTCCTACCAACCTCATCTCCCGTTCTAATGTGGTTAATTTGCTGAACCCCTATTCTGGACAATTAAATCCCTCATCTTCCACTCTACAACCAAGTAATAAGCAGCAGCCTCAATAGAAGCCGAGGAGAGTTTTTTCTCCCCTTAATATATCTTTGTTCACAGCTCTTAATCGACTTATCGAGAAGGGGTTAATCAAACTTTTGGACCCAATGCCATTACCAAACCCCCTACTGCCAAGATTCAACCATTCCCAGTACTATGCATTTCATCAGGGCCATGGACACTTAACTGATAATTGCTTACGACTCCGTCATCAAATCCAGGATTTAATTGACAACAAGGTTATTTCACCCACCTCGGCTGTTCAAAAACCAAACGTCACAACCAATCTACTGCCAAATCATGCTAAACAGGCCAAGGTGAATTATATGTATTTGTGATAGTCAGAAGATCCTAGCCAGTATATCTGTGGCCCCCATGTCTTCTAGTTGTTGAGGACCAACTGTCTTGTTCGATGACTATGGCTGAAAATGGGTGGGACATGATGGAAGAGTGGAATGACAATGCTTGGGAAGAATATCAAATGGTAGTTCAGGCCGACAACCAAGAAGAGCGCAATGAGGATAATCACTAATCGTTAGATTACTTAGTATGACCATATAGATTCGGTCATGTGCAAGATGGCAATGCTCTTCCTCATCTTTTTGAGGAGGAGGTCTATATCGATGAAATGCAGTCATACTGGTTGGTTCGAAAGGTCTTAAAGTCAGACAGAGATGAATGGATTGAATCCTGGGTTGCCCAGGAATAGTAGGTGGATTACATCAGGGAAGATATCTTGGGGCTAGACGACGTTGACAACACGTGGGCAATAGAAAATGATGAAGAAAAAAAGGGAAGATCAAAGTGCGTCAATCTGGACGACCTATAGGAATTTGAAAGTTCTCTGCATGTTGCTGAGATTGGACAAATTGAGAACATAATGTCAGAATTATGGGATCTTGAGGAAGGGGTAGAGCATCTGACTAGGAGTGGGTAGCACTTCAAATTAGCTCAGCTCGAAAAAGGCTAGACCAGTAGAAAGGGAAAAGAGAACGAACAAGAAGTTAAAGACGACACTGTACGGAAGTAGTTGAAGAAGACTCAAGCCAATGTTAGTATCTGGGTCTTACTGATGGCTTCACATCGGCATCGGCAAGCTGTGCTGAAAGTCTTAAACAAGGTTAATATTTTAATAGATGCAACTCCAGAACAACTCATTAGACTTATTCTACCGGTTATAGAGCTAAAGGTTATTTCCTTTTTTGATAAGGATTTGCCGTCAGAAGGGAAGAGCCATAACAAACTGTTGCACATCACTGTCAAATGCTTGGAGAAATGGGTCTTAGCGACTCTCATCGACAACGAGTCTACATTGAATGTCTGCCCACTCAGAATGGCCGTCTACTTGGAATTGAAGCTGGATCATTTCACACCTAGTAACTAGGGAGTTCGGGCCTATGATAACACAAGGCAGGATGTGCTCGGGTTAGCGTCATTCGCAGTATCGGTGGGACCACTAGAGACTTCGGTTAAATTTCATGTGTTGGACGTGCCGACAACTTTTAATTTGTTGCTGGAAAGGCCATGGCTTTATAACCCAAACGTCCAAGCCATACCTTCCACCCTTCACCAGAAGCTGAAGTTGATTAAGAATAGGGCAGTGCTTACAATCTACAGGGGAAGATAGTATTCAAGCCCCAAGAGAAGATGGCTCAACTCTTCTGGAGGTTCAGCACGGAGAAGGAGACATGTTTTTGAGCAAATTCAGTTTTAACAAGACTCTAGTTGTGCAGATGTTACTAAAAGAGGAGAAGAACTACATCAACCCATGACCAGCCACATGATGAAGCGTATGTCTTATTTCCCGGGAATGGGGTTGGGTGGCAAGTAGCAAGGTATTCTAGAGCCCATCAAAGTGACGCAGAGCTCACAGTGCTTCGGTTTGGGGTACAAGCCGACCAAGGAAGATTTAGAGGAGCCGAAGAAAGGGCAGTGGGAAAAGAAGAACAGATACTTAGAAACGCAGAATGGCTACTTCGTCAAATAAGGAGAGGATTTTCCTTACTGTGGCTTTTTGGAGCTATAGATTAATGAAGAGACTAATCAGAAGATATCGGGAATGGAAATTTTCTTAACCACCAACTGTCTAACACAGAGGAAGAGGAAGCTTTAGGAGAAAATGAAAGAGAGAAGAAGAAAAGGGAGGAGGACTGGGCTGACGAATTGGAAGGCATGTGAGCTTTGTTTGCTGACCAGATGCGCATAACTGATCAAAACTGCCTGATGTTGGGTTACGGAGTACCAGCTAACTATACCAGCCTTATCGTGGATGCTGCGGCAAAAACTGTCAATAATTGGTTTCTAGACTTTTGTATTTTGCATGACTTGGGTCTTAAGTCCTAGTTTGAGTCTTGTAAGTTTCTGTTTGATTCTGATGGTTTGTTTGTTAAGTCGGAGGGCACATCTGTCTGTGCATCCTCTCCTATCACTTTTGAGCTTGTATTCCCTTCCCTCTTTAACATCAATGAAACAAATAAGATTTTTGGTTACTCTGTTTTGCTTGATTTATTTCATATACTTTCTGATAATTTTAAATTCGACGAGGATGTCCCTGAAAAAATAAAATTTTTAAGAAAAAGAGAAGAAGAAATGTGCGCTTAACCTATAACTGAAGAAATTTTGTCAATTAATCTGGGTAATGAAACTAATCCACAAATTGAGCAAATTGGGTCTTCGTTATCTTTAGTTGAACGTGAGCAATTAATAACCTTATTAAAAGAATTCAAAGATGTCTTTGCATGGTCTTACGAGGATATGCCTGGTAATGATCCTGATATTGTCTGACACTATATCCCTTTGTATCCCGATACTAAACCGGTCAAACAAAAATTGAGATGGATACGGCCAGAATGGGCTCTGAAGATCAAAGAAAAAGTCACCAAGCAGATCAACGCTGGATTCCTAATGTTAACCGAGTATCTGAAATGGGTGGCCAACATTGTTCCGGTTCTAAAGAAAAATGAATGCATCCGAGTCAGTGTGGATTTTTGGGATCTCAACAAAACCAGCCCAAAGGATGATTTTCCCTTGCCGTATATTGACGTTTTGATAGACAGCACAATAGGGCATGCTCTATTGTCATTCATGGACAGTTTCTCTGGGGTACATTCAGATCCTAATGGATCCCATAGACAAAGAAAAGATGACATTCATTACACCTTGAGGAACCTCCTATTATTGTGTGATGCCATTCGGTTTAAAGAATGTAGGGGCGACCTATCAAAGGGCTGCCATTGCTTTGCTACACGATATGATACACAAGAAAGTCGAGGTGTATGTGGATGATATGATAGTGAAGTCCAAGGATCGAGATGGACACATCATAGCATTACAGAAGTTCTTTGAAAGAATAAAAAAATACAAGATGCGGCTCAACCTATAGAAAAACACCTTCGGAGTCACTGCAGGAAAAATGCTAGGATTAATGATTACTCAATGGGGCATGTAGGTAGATCCGTCGAGAATCAAGGCAATCATGGAAATGCCTCCTCTAAAGATCGAACGAGAAGTCAGGGGATTTTTAGGTAAGATACAGTTCATCAGCTGGTTCATAGTAAAGCTGACAACCATATATAAGCCGTTGTTCCGCCTACTGAAGAAAGGAGTCAAGTTTGAATGGTATCAAAAATGCCAAGATGCCTTCGAAGCTGTGCGTTAGTATTTGCAAAACCCAATTGTTCTGGCTCCTCCCGAGCCCGATAGGCCACTGATTCTCTATTTGTCAGTGACTGACATGGCTATGGGATGCATGCTGGCACAGGAATGAGAAACTAGAATTGAGAAAGTAGTCTACTACTTGAGCAAGAAGATGACTGGGTCTGAGATACGATATACGCCACTGGAAAAGACATGTTGGGCTTTAGTTTGGGCCTCTCGAAAACTAAGGCATTACATGTTATCTTTCACAGTGAATGTAATTTCCCGAATTGACTCGTTAAAGTACTTGTTCAAGAAGCCGACATTAACAAGAAGGCTATCCTGGTGGTTGTTGTTGCTGTCAGAGTTTGATCTCAGGTACATCACCCGAAATTCAGTAAAAAGCAGAGCAGTAGCAGAATTTCTAGCAAACTAACCAATTGAGGGAGATATAGACGTAGAATTCCAGTTCCCTAACGAGCAGCAGATGGGAGTCGAGGATGACAAATGGACTCTGTATTTTAATGGTGCATCTAATTAGAATGGCTATGGAATAAGAGTTCTCATTGTCACTCCTAATGAATCACATGTTCTCCTGTCTCTGAAGCTCAACTTTGAAGTTATTAACAGTCAAGCTGAGTATGAAGCATGCTTTATCGGGTTAGAAGCAACCCTATAACTAGGAGCAAAGAAACTAGAAGTCATTAGGGACTCAGCATTGGTGGTCTCACAGGCAAGAGGAAAATGCAAGGTTATGGACGTAACGTTAATTCTCTACCATCAAGAGCTGGAAAAGCTTATGCCATGCATTGAATAAGTGGTTTTCGCTTATGTTTCAAGACTGCAGAACAAGTTTACTGATGCACTGGCTACTTTGGCATCAATGATTGATATACCATCCAGGGTTAGAATGAGACCATTGATAATTGAGTAGAAAAAAAAAATTGGCATATGAGATGACAGCTGCAATCGAAGAAAGCATTGATGAACTCCCTTGGTACTTAAACATTCAGAATTTTGTGGAAAAGAGAGAATACCCAAGTTTGGTAGCAAAAAGGACAAAGGAGCAATAATGAGATTATTTGCACAGTTTATCATTTTACAGGGGAAAATTGTACAAACGAGGACATTCTGGAGTCAACAAGCTATGTGTCAGTAGTGAGGAATGTTGGGAATGCATACTGAAACGTGGAGAGTATTCAGTGCATTTGATAATTGGAAACTAAAGACATAATTTGAGTTAGGGCCGGGAGTTCAGTCAGGACCTTTAGTGGAATAAGTTCTGGTTCGTGCAAGAAAGGATCTAACTCGGGGATAGAGTTAGGGATATCCGATTTTCTCGTATGGTTAGCCTGAGTCCTATACTTCCTCGTGATCCCTCACGTAGCCCATTATACGCACGGTTATTTTTCTTATTGGTTTTGATTGTTATTTAATTTAGTTTGAATAACGGTTTTGCCGCCGGGGACATTCAGGAATTAAATTAAATTGTTGGAGGACGATTTTTGAATTTGGCACACCTACGGATTACTCCCTAGGTGGCCGGCCCTAATAGGGAGAAGATGGGCTTGCTTGATGTTAAGTTTATATTCTTTCTTATCCTTTTAGGAAAGTGTGGATATATATACTTAATATAATATATTCTTTTATATTATAAAAGGAGGCTTCAAAACAAAAATCCTAAATTCTCCTAACCTAGCTGCCACTCTCTCTCTCCCTTTTGGCAATCCATATTTTGCCTTTTGGAGATAATTGTGAGAAGAAACCAAGGCAAGAATACACGAATATCCAGATCGGTGCTCACTTGTCGAGATCGTCGCGTGCGTCAGGATATACGTGAGAAGATCGTTGGGTCGTCTCGGATCGTTGCTCGTCATCAAAGAAAGTTGTTCAAGTTTCTTAAAGGTATATTTAATCATAAAATATCAGATTATTTTATCGTTTTTCATGAAAATCGCACAACGTCATTTTTTACGGTCACGACGTCGTTCATCGAACTTTTTCCGCTGCGCGGCTCTAACAATGGTATCAGAGCAAGGCTGCGTTTTTCATGAAAAACATGTCTCCTAACCTTTGTTTTGCAGCATACGTCGTTATGATCCGGTTCATTAATCGATTGAATGTATGGTTTATTTATATCGTATTTTGACCGCGTATCTCGACGGTTTTTAAATCGAGATTAGGTTGAATATAAGCGTCGCGAGTGGAGGCATAGGTCATGCGATGTAATTTATATTTCATTTGATTTATTTTTCTGAATTCACCCTGTAAATCGAATCTCATAACGGAGATCGTAAACGGGGAAGAAAAGCTAGAAGGAGCGGCGGCAACCTGTACGGACAGCGCACTGTCGCTGTGTTCGGCAGCAGTTTTTGAGACTTTCGGGAATTTTTTTCGAAGCGATTTTTTGCTAGAATTAAGTTCAATCCGTTAGCTTTCCAACGGTGGTTCGATGGCGGCAAAGTCACGACGGGAAGGGGTTCGAAAAAATTTTCAAAAAAGGTGCTGCCGAATCCCTCCATGAAGAGTGATGCGATTTTCGAGGATTTGTTTGGGGTACTTCTGCTTCGAATTTTGAGGCGATTTTTTGCGAAGATCTGGTTCGGGATGTTAGCAAGCTTCAGTAATTCTTTGAGACACTTTCGGGTTCGTGAGACGCATCAAACGACCGCTGGAAGTTAGTTGCGCAAAATTGGTACATAGCAGAATTTTTGAAAAGGTGAATGGGCTGTTTGGGCTTCTTTATCTGACTTTTTTCAGCGATCCAGCTGTGGTCTAAGGCTGTGATGGTGGTCCGGGGGATGAGGAAGAAGTTCGAGTCTTTGACGGCTCGTTTGGGGTTTCAAAACCCTAACCGTTTAATCTTTTATCCGAGACCGTCGGATTAAAAGATTAAATGAAGGATTCGGATCATAACGGCTTTTATTTATTTAATTGTCGTTGTTTTAATTAGTTATTTATTTGTTTTATTTAATTGCGTGGATGAATTTTATTTTATTATGTTTTTCCTTTTATGCATGTTTTTAATTAACGGAAGTATATTAGGAAAAACGGTTTTATAAAATAAATAATCCTAATAATTTTTAAAATGGGAAAATAAATAGATAATTATTTATTTAATTTTTGTGTTAAAAATTAATTAAGGTTTTTTTAATTAAAGCCCGGATAATTAATTTCTTTCACAAAATTAAATAAGAAATGTTTTTGTTTATTTTATTAAGGTTAAACAAGAAATATTTTAATTGAATAAAATCGGATGTATTTTAATCAAAAATAAAATATATTTAATCGTTTAAAATAAAAAAAAAGAAAAAATCCTCGATTTTTAAAATATTAAGTGGGAGAAGGGTTTAGTCACAGATAAATCCTACGGTCTTTATTACATGTTCGTAGGAGATGTGATTATAGCTCGTACGTCGGCTCCGACTTTTGGTCTCCCTAAGGAAGGGCTATAATCATGGTATCTCCGGTACGAATTTTTGAAAGAAGTAAATTTGAAAATAGTGCGAAGTAGGGTTCTCTCACACCGGACCTAGAGCTTTGACACGGTATTTTCAAATTGAGGGTAATGGTTATACACTTAACCCGTGAATAAAAATATCCTCTCTAAGGAGTCACTGTTTTTATTTGTGGAGACCAAAA
>JAUMHN010423895.1:0-12958 GCA_032360265.1 Heliamphora ciliata
CTTAACACGTATAGCACCTATACAAAACATACTATTCTACAACGGAAACATAATCCAGGCAATACGTGTTAAGCATGCGGGGGTTCGGTTTTGGTTTCCTTTTTTCAATTTTCTCTCCCAGCGACAACCGCTCGAGCGGTGGGGATCTCGCTCGAGCGGGCTGGTGGCAGAGTGTTGACCCGTGATGTGACCACTCGAGCGGTGGGTATGCGCTGGAGAGGGGTAGTGGCAGAGCGTAGCTTGGAGTGGGGTCCGCTCGAGCGGTGCTTAGGCGCTCGAGTGGTGGTGTGGCATGGCCTATGTCGGCAAGGGGTCCGCTCGAGCAGTGGGGACCGCGCTCGAGCGGTGGGTCCTGGCGGCGAAAAGCTATAAAGAGAACAAAATATCTTTTTGAGATCTAAAATATCTTTTTGAAAGATGCTTGGACATCCAGCACATGAAACTCCACCGAGGTTCTCAAAGGCCCGATCGTCACAACGAATGATACTAATCCAAGTACATCCCTCCTTGTATTATCATAAGCCCGAACTCCATGATTACAGGTCGTGAAATGGTCTGGCTTCATTCCCAGACATACTACAGTTCTGAGTGGGAAGACATTCAATGCTAAACCATTATCGATAAGCGTTACTAGAACCCACTTCCCCATACACTTAACGGTGATGTGCAACGATTTATTGTAATTTCTCCCTTCTAATGGTAAATCCTTATCTGAAAAGGAAATCACCTTAGGCTCCACATCTGGCAACATAAGCCCAATGAACTATTTGGGAGTTGCGTCTATCGATACATTGGCTTTATTCAGAACCTTCAACATGGCTTGTCGGTGCCGTTGTGAGGCCATTAGCAAACCCCAGATGCTAATGTTAGCTTGTGTCTTTTTCAGCTGCTTCAGTACAGTGTCATCTTCTTCTTTTTGCTCTTTCTCCTTTCTTTTCCCGCTTGTTTGCCCCTTTTCTAATTGAGTCGGCTTGAAATGCCGTCCACTCCTAGTCAGATGTTCTACCCCTTCCTCTGGATCCTATAATCCTAGTATTACATTCTCGGATTGTCTGACTTCAACGACATGTGGAGAGCTTTTAAATTCCCACAGGTCGTCCAGATTGACGCACTCTGATCTTTCCTTTCCTTTCTTCTTCGTCTTCTATTGCCCATGTGTTGTCGACATCATCTAGCCCCCAAATGTCTTCTCCAATGTAATCTACTTGCTGCTCCCGGGCAGCCCAAAATTTAATCCACTCATCTCCGTCTGACTTTAATACAATCCAAACCAGTCAGTAGGACTGCATCTCATCAACATAAACTTCCACTTCAAAAAGCTGAGGAAGAGAAATGCCGTCTAGCACATGGCCAAATTTATACGGTCGTACTGGCTAATCTAACAGCCAGTCATCATCCTCATTATGCTCTTCCTGGTTGTTGGCTTGAATCACCATTTGATATCCTTCCCAAGCATCATCAGTCCACTCTTCCATCATGTCCCAACCATTTTAAGCCATAATCAGTGAACAAGACGGTTGATCCTCAAAAGCTGAAGCACATGGGCCTGGACGTGGTAGATATGTCGAACAGATATACCGACTAGAATCTTCTAACTACCCCAGATACATACAATTCACCCTTTCCTATTTAACATGATTCGGCAATGGATTAGTTGTGACGTTTGGTTTCTGAACAACAGAGGGAGGTGGAATAGCCTTGTTGTCACTGATATCCTAGATCTCATGACGTAATTTCATGCACTTATCAGTCAAATGCCCGTGACCTTGGTGGAAAGCACAGTACTGGGAAGCATTGTACCTCAAAAGCAGGGGATCAGGTACAAGCATAAGGCCCAAAAGCTTGATTAGCCCCTTCTCAAAAAGTCGATTCAGGGCTGTGGACAACGGTATGTTGAGGGGAGTAAAGACTCTCCTCGGCTTTTCCTGCGACTACTTGTTGTTGTTTGATTGCTGGATGGAGGATAAGGGATTTACTTGTCCGAATTAGGGTTCAGCAAGTTGACTTCATTGGAACGGGAAATGAAGTTAGTGGCAGGGGTGACCTAGTTCTGGTTATTGGTGGGGAAAGACCTCCTCGGCTTCTGATTGGGCTTAAACTTTTCAATGTCCCTAGACTGAATTGCATCTTCAATTTGAACCCTGGCATCGAACAGCTGCTCAAAATTAGAGAGCAGCAATATGATCAGATAGCGTTTCAAAGGGGTAACAAGTTCTTCACCACAATTCTTACCTGCTCCTTTTTCGTCGGTCAATTGGTCATCTTGGCTGCCTTTTCTCTCCATCAAGTCAAAAAATCCACCAACGACTCCCGACCTTCCAGTCGGGTAGTTTCAAGTTCCCGAGTTGTTACATCTAACTGGACGTTGTAACTACATTAGTTGACGAATGCTGTGGCTATATCTTCCCACGTCCTGGTCTTAGCAACATCAAGGGAAAGGAATCACTTCTGGGCTGCCCCTCACAAAGATCGGTGGAATAGCTGAGCCTTCAAGTGGTTATTGATCCCCATTGGACAGAGGGTACCGACGTACATTCTTAAATGGATTTGAGGATCACCGGTTCCATAGAACTTGTCCATTTCAGGCATTTTGAACTTCTCCGGCAGCTTAGCATCTGGGAACAAACATAATCCCCCCACGTCTAGCATGTATTCTTCAACCCCTTTTGCCTTCCTAAGGACTTTTTCCATGCAGTCAATCTTCTCCGCCAGCGCGAACTCCCTAGACTGAGCGGTATTTTCTTCCTCCACCGAAACTTATCGAGGGACCCGAGGTGAGGAAACAATTTGTGGCCCATCATTACCTTGGTTGTCATCCCAAAATTCTTCTCCATTGCCATTCGTATCGTCTTGTGGCTCATTTACCCTCGACAAATGGGCCTAAATTACCCGAATCTGTGCTTCGTACTGCACCTAAGCCTGAGTCAGCTGCTCAACGGCCCTATGTATGTCAGTAATCACCCTCATCAGGGCTGTCAAATTCACCTCTTTCTCAGCCATCTTAGACTATTCTATTATCTATTCTGGAATTCTATAAAATCTCCCGATTGCTGATCTAGCCCAAACATGTGCAGACTGTGACCTTTTCGACTCAATGGTCTAAACCCGAAGCAAAACCTGTAGCCCAAAAGCAAAATCACCAGTATTAGACACATCTAAAAAAAAGAACTTAATAACGGATAACTGACACTCCAGATACCAAAGACGGCTAACCATGAGCAGATATATAGAAACATGCCCCTGTTGGGCCCATACTAGCAGCATAACGACTGAACAACTGAGAACCAAGGACGAAAGCTATGGAGCGGATCAACAAAACTCCAAAAGAAAGGTTTATTTGAAAAAAACTAAAAGAAGAAACAGGCAACACTTCGGCAAGAAAGACAGTTCTATGCCAAAGAGACTGGTTAAACTTAAGAGTCTAACGAAAAACGGGCAGCACTCTGGTAGGCAAAATAGCTCCAACTCACACGGGTCTATAAAACAAGATCCTGGACAAGGGTTCAAAGAAAGTATGCCTAAACAAAACTAGGGGTATAAAATCGACAGCCTGAGAAGAACCCGAAAGAGAGAGAAAGGTTATCCAAGAGGCTTCGAACCAAAACGCAGGCATGACCCCGAGAAGAAAATCGACGACATAAAAGCTAAACAAGGCGAAGATCAAAACCCGGGTAAGAACCCGAAGGAAAAACTAAGCCTCCAAGGATAACAGAAAACCAAGGACAAACCTAGAAAGAGAACTAGCCTAATCCGAACAAACACACAAAGAAAAATAAACCTAACAAACACAAACAAAACATACAATCAACAAAACAAATAATCTTACTGGGTTAGCAACACCTGATAGGGGGTTCTATGCTACTATATACAGAAAAGGCTAATTTTTTGTCAATAATCAAGGTACCTTCTGAATAGAGCCGAGTATATACCTCCTATGCCAGCTGTGGTGCAGGACATGGTCAAGCAGTACGCACGAACTCTTTTATCGCACCTATGAAAGCATGCAGCCAGTAAGGCTTGCCCGTTTTCCCAACATAGCCTCGAGACAGTAAACTGACCGGGGTATCGGGTTGACCAGGCAGGAGGTTGAGAACAATACAAATGAATGCGAGAATGCAAATAAGAAATTTTTATTAAGAACCAATGATGTTTTCAAGTCTAGCCATTTATTTGATTTTACAAACCAGTCCCCAGCAGAGTCGCCAAAAAATACTGTGGCACGAGAATTTTGGGGTTCAAAAATAAGGATTTCAAGAAATGTTTTGAAAATATTTTAACACCATGGAAATCAAATTTTAAAAACCCCTTTTTGATGAAAATAGAGTCGCCACTTGGTTTTTGAGAAAAATCAAGAAAATTAAAAATAGACTACTAATCTTTAAAACGTTAACCAGAGAAAAAGGGTTCAGGGGTAAGGTACGAATTAGAGAAGGTGTTAAGCACTCTGTTCGCCCAACCGTGAGGTTGACCTCTACTAATCATCTTTAGTTCTTAATTAGATTTCTCAAATGCATGAAATACAAAAAATAGAGGCGAAAAGAGAATATCCAAAATTAAATTAAAAAAATACATAGTATAAGTATATAGAACGTCAAAACAAAGCAAATAAAAAAAGAAAATCCTAAATCCTGTAGCATGCAATTTTTAGCTAAAAGATACATGAAGCATGTAACACCCCAGTCCAGACCCTAGTTGTAACCACCCTAATATTAGTGATGGATAAACAATGAAAACTTAGGTCGCGGCATGAATGAAATAAACCCTAACTCCACCCGAAATCCTAATTTAACCCAAAAATCCTAAAAAGACCAAATACTCAGAAGCAAAATCCTAATACTCAAAAAAGACTAGAGATAGCTTAAATTAAGTAAATAACATAAAATATAAAATCAAAAATCAAAAATTTTCATAATTAGGGTAAAATGACTATTTTTCTCCTAATATAGTAAAAAGTTCTAAAAATCTAAAATTTGACACATAGATGTCCAAAATTAGATATTTATACACAATTAATTAATAAAAGATTAAATAACAATAAAAATAACCAAATTACTCTTGCATGGCCGGCCACCTAGGAAAATGTGCCCAAAAAGCTATTTTTTGCCTTTTTAGCTTAAAAATGAGAAAAATGTATATAAATTAAGCATTATTTTGACCTAATATTTTTTATACAAGTAATATACATAATAATATAATGATATAGGTCAATAAAAGTAAATAAATAATTATTTAAAATCTCTATACAATAAATAAATTAAAAAATCAATTCTAGTCAAACTAGCTTAATTAAGCTTAAAAGCCTACACCTATTTAATTAATTGCTATCAAAATTATGATAAATCATGATAAGACTAAATTAATTATAAATACATTAATATAATAAGTTTTAGTGGGTTTAGATACCTAAAAGATACATAAAACTAATATTTTATGCATTTTCTTGTATAAAATGGTACTAAAATACAATTTAAACCCCATAATAATGCAAAATCTAAGTTTTTGGAGTTCCCACACACCCTTGGCCGAAATCCCCAGCCCCCCTTGTCGTCTTTTTCTTCCACACCACATGCCACCTCTTGCCTCTACCAATTAAACCTTGTGCATGTCATACATCCCTTCCACCACCATCATTTCTTCTACCACCATAAGACTTTATAAAAACCACCCTCCACCACCACCATTTTCGGTTATTAGAGAGAGAGAGAGAGAGAGATCAAAATTCTTAGGTCTCCAAGTGTTCTTCCAAGTTTCAAAGAAGAAAGGAGAAAAGAAGAAGGAAGAAATAGGGAAGGAGAAGCTAGGAGGAATCAGGGAAGGCATTAAAGCCAAGATGTAACTCAAATGCTTTTTCAGCGATTTCTGTAAATATGCAAATCTCTCAGCGATTTCTGAATTATGAAAACCTTGCAGCGATTTTTGTAATTTTCATAAAACACTAAATTACAGTTCATACCACTAAAAAATTGTAACTGCACTTCTGCCTATAATCTCAAGACCAATTGCATTGAGCTCCTGCTATACCATTCTACTTCGGAGTGCCCGGTGCAGACAATTGGAATATAATCCTTTTTTAAGATAAGTAGTCCCTAAACTCTTCAAAGAGATACTAGCCACCACAGTCGGATCGTAGTGATTTGATACTTTTACCCAGACGCTTCTCTGGCTCCACCTTGAATTCTTTGAATTTTTCAAAATATTTAGGCTTACGGTGCATCAAGTAAATGTATCCATACCTTGAAAAGTCGTCAATGAAACTGACAAAGTACTCAAAACCGCCTCTAGTCTGAATAGTCATACAACCACACACATCAGAGTGAACCAGTTCCAACTGTTCTTTAGCTCTATAGCCTTTGGCCGAAAAAGAACCTCTTGGTCATCTTACCCTCTAAGCAAGACTCACAGACTGGAAGTGCCTCCACTTCCAATAAACTTAAAGGTCCATCTTCTACCAGTCTATTTATCTTTTTAAAATTAATATGGCCCATGCATAAGTGCCAAAGAGACGTTTAATTCATTAAAGAATGATCCTTTCTCGTATATGGAAAATTAGACTTGTTATTCAATTCAGTCAATTACAGTATTGGAGAGATTGAAGATATAACATACAGATCATCCACCAATGTACCAAAATAAATAAAATATTTATTTTTCTTAATAACTATAGAGTCATTAAAATGAACAGAATATTTGTTCTTTATTAAATTAGAAATCAAAATTAAATTCCATCTAATAGAAGGTACATAAAGAGAATTTTTCAATATTAAAACTTTATCTCCAATAAAACTGACACTGATATCTTCCACTGCAACTGCTGTCACCCTTGTATTTTGTCCATATGTAGGTAAATTTTTCTATCATTGAGCTGTTTTTTTTCCTAGAACCCCTACAAGGAATTGCAAACATGATTAGTGGTTCCCGTATCTACACACCAAGTACTGGTAAATAACACCGTTAAACATGTTTCAACCACTAGTGAACAGAAATTACCTTGCTTGTTCTGCTTACTGAGAAAAACTAGATACTGCTTTTTTCAACGCCCAAACTGATTATAGTGATAGCACTTGCCTCTCGGCTTCTTCACTCCAGCTTTTGGCCTCTCAACTGCTTTTGGACCTATGCCGCCCTATTTTTGAACTTTTTTCTTCTTCTTGCTTTTCGGCTTAGAGAAAGAATCTTTTTCAGCCACATGCACAGTACTTGGCTTCCTAAAAACACCCTCGGCTGCTTAAAGTTCTTTTATGAAGTTTTACCAATAAAAAGATGAGCTTATTCATAGAATAATTCAGACAAAACTGCTTAAAGCTATCAGGCAGTGACTGAAGTATGATATTGATCTGAGTTTTTTCGTCAATCTCAGCTCCTAGGATCTCTAGTTCATTCAGATGACTGATTATCTTTAGAACATGATCCCTAACTGGAGTGCCTTCAGTCATGCTTGTATTCATCTGAAATTTTATAGACCTAGCAGCACGATTTTGACCCCTAAATATTTCTTTGAGATTCATAACCGTGTCATAGGTACTGCGTATAGATTGACGCTGATGCTGCAATACATTTGACATAGAAGCAAAAATATAATAGTGAGCCATGTGATCAGCTTTCTACTACATTTGATAAGTTCGAATTTCTTATTCGATCGCCCTCCTCATCAGGTGCTGATGGACAAATCTCAAATAATACAAATTTATAATCCTCGACAGTTAATACAATATCCAAGTTCCTTTTCCAATCTACATAGCTTGGTCCTGTTAGTTTGTTTTCTTTGAATATGGTCGTGAGTGGATTGAAAGCCATTTTCAAAACCTGAGAATCACATATTTAAAAAACATTAATAATGACGAGCAAAAACATTAAATTTTATTTTAAATTGGTTCCTTCAGCCATTTAAAATAAAATTCGCCTGCAGCCTAGTACCCTGTGAATAGCATGCCTCGATGGGAGGATGTGTACTATCTATCATTTGTCCAAATAAGCCAATTCTAATTAATTTTACTATCGAGGCAATAGACTATGTCAAGTAAAATTAAATAGCTGACATAACTTTGATCGGGTAAATAATAGCAATGACTTAGATGTACTATTATTTACAACTAAGTGTTAACCACCACCTAATCTCGAATCAATCGCTTCGCAATGAACCTTTCAGATGAAAAAGTGATCCACACTAACAATTATCCAAAATTATCCCTGAAGGAGGTTCGTACTGGCAATACCGTAATTGATTCTGTCTGATGGGAGGAGTCCTTACTGCCAATATGCAGAATTAATTACATCACCTACAAACTGGAGATAGAGATCGCAGGATTTATTTGTAAATAAAATGTCTCTTCCATATAGTTTTTTTAAAATATTTTGAGAATTATAAAAACTGTTCAATTAAAATAAATTTATTAATTTCAAAAAATCTCACGATCCAAAAGATTATGATTTTTTTAAACCATCTTTTTTGTGTTTTAATGTGTAAAAAAAATTTTGAATGCACAAATTTTCCTTACTTTACAGCTAAGGTATTGAATAAATGCAATCAAGTACGGGTTATTACACATTTTTTTTCAAAAAATAACAATTTATTAAAATTAAACCTTTTCCATTTAATTAATCTAGAAATTCAAAATTAATTTTCACATTTTTTCAAGATATTCGATTTATTAAAAAAGCATCTTAAATTTGTTATTTTGTAAAAAATAAAATATCTAAAAAATTTTCATTTAGGCTCCGTTTGTTTCAACGTAAAATATTTTACCATGGAAAATATTTTACATGTAAAGTAATTTTGTAAAAATTATTTTTTTACTTGTATTTTCTGGTGTGTGGTTAAAATTTTAAAAATGAGAATGAGAGATAAGAGTGACCAAAGGTGGAAAGGATTAGAGGGAAGAATTCCAAAAGCATTCTAGAAGGATTCATTTGGGAAGAATTCGAGTACCCACCAAAATCGGCACCGAACCGCCATAGCCGAAGCAGCCGGTTGTGGCTATTTTTACTAATTTTTTCGGCTATTTTGGGACCTATTTTGTTGCTATCTTTAATGTATAGAACCTGCAGAAACTTACTGGAAAAACCTATTGCAAAATCGTGGAAAAACCACCGCAATCTGTGGCTCAAAACTCCTGAAACCACCACCGAAACCACCAGTTATGTCACTGCTCGTTCTTCGTATGCTTGGACATTCAAATTTCTTCTTAAATATTCTAAATAATATTTAAAAAATAAATAAAAACTTTTACATCGAAAACCTATGTCCCAAATGCTCACAATCGATCTAAAAAACCTAAACTATAACGATCAACCCTCGTGATTAAAAATTAAATTATAATCATCATCCGCACATTTAATCAAACATGAATATAATGAGGATCATAAAATAGAAATTAGAACACCTGCAAAACAAAGTTACCACAGTTCTAAATCTACTCGGCCCCTCAATTAACCGTAAACATAATCAAAACGGCTCTGATACCAATTGTTGAAGGCAAACTGTTAAGATCATTGAGTTGAATAAGATTTTTTAATTAAAAAAAATTTGACGGATAATCGCCGAAACATGCTCTAAATAAAAAACTTTTTAATATGGAACGATCAAAATAAAATCCGTTCCACCACAGTTAATTTAGATTAATAAATTTTCGATCGTTTTTTCAACTATGAACATTGATTCTCTGAGTTGAAGTTCCGAACAAACCTTCTACTGTATTCTCGATGCGATTCCTGAACGTAGTATAGGTTACGATCCTTCGAGAACTGGTACCGGTAGAACCTGATCAATCTTAGTCATGAAAGACAAAAACTTAAATTGGTTCGGCCTCACTACATATTTATAGGTTACAACAGAGACCTGTGGAGTAATTATGACATAGACTCCTAGTGTGACTCAGATACCTATCCAGCGGTTTCTACAAATATGCAAATCTCTCAGCGATTTCTATAATTATGAAAACCTTATAGCGATTTCTGTAATTTTCATAAAATACTAAATTATAGTTTATACCACTAAAGATCTGTAACTGCACTTCTAGACATAATCTCAAGATCAATTGCATTGACCTCATGTTATTAAATGCTTAACTTATCTTCCCATATTAAGATTCCAAATACCGCTAATTAAATTTAATTACTGACAATTTAATTTAATCAGCACTTCAAAATTCCTTAAACCTTTCCGCTTAACTTATTTGCTGGCCGGATAATTAAATCCACCTATAGGGTCTGGTCCGGTCAAACCTTATAAGTTTTCTTAAGGGGGTATCGTCAATCCCGAACAATCGGGACGTGAATTCCGTCAATAATTAATATTCACCATATAATTAATATCGTTATCCAACTAATCGGGATTATTGGCCCATAAAAGATCGTACTCTCTAATAAATTAAAATAATGAATATTAAATATACGCAAATAATAATTATTTCGGAATTAAGAGAATAAGCACTCATAATAACATTGGAGTGTGAATTAATTTATATAATCAGTATAAAATTAATTACCCCAATATGGTTCTGTTCAATACACATAAAGTGTACTAGCACAGAGAATCAGAACAATAGACGACACTATTATCTGTTCCCCGTAACTAAGACAGGCATACTAAAACTCTGTGCTACAGTCGTACCGATGGTGTGCCCAATTCCATCTAAACTGTGAATTGTAAACTTATATTCTGTAATAACTTATAATCAGGTCTTTTTTGTACACGTCGAACTCTACACACCAGATTAAATACTATACAGAATAAACGACAACCATGCATAATATTTGAAGATTTTAGGCAACAGAAAAGCAAAATTTTATTCTAATATTTTTCAAAAAAATAAAATTAAACAAAAAATTTTATTACATCATTGTTCTTGCAGCGGAAAAAAAATAATAAAAAAATGCTGATAATAAAGACTCTGGTAGCTAGGTTCACATGAACTAGGGCTCTATCTATTCTTCTATGTTCTCCTCTACGACGTCATCCTGCACTTCATAACCTGGTGTTTGAATCTTCAGGACAACATAAAACGAAACCATGAGTTCAAAGAACTTAGTAAACTCATCACAAGTAAAGCATGCATCGATAACTAATCATATCAACAGGTAGCAACAAATAAAAAACAAATATATCAAAATGCATCGTAATTTAATTAATTACTAATAACTCCAACTAGGATTATCCTGAATCACTACCCAAACGCATCCTCCTCATCATCATTAATATCAAATTTAATACACGAGAAGTTTCTACAGTTCCAACTAGGTGATATCCTAAAATAATAACAAGACCCAGTCTACGGTCTGTTTCTGCCAGATAATCATTCTAAAATTACGACCGAGAACGTATCTGTGTCGGTCTGATAAGTTACCCTAAAATATACACCGGCCCAGCCTACGGCGGGTGTCGGCCAGACAACTTATCAAAAACCTAAACTCTGCCGGATATTATTAAAGTTCAAACACTGGCCCAGCTTACGGCGGGTGCACTTTGATAATATCCATCACCACAACAAACCACAACATACAACTAACATCTCGTAATTAACTCCGTTATGATTATTAGCATGCAAAGTTTATTTATACAACCCTCCCGATGAACATATTTTCAATAGTTAAAAACATGCTAAAATCAATGATAAATCTGCGAAACGAATCATGCTATAACGAAAAATGACAACTTAATATGCGATCATCAATACCAACATAAAATATCTAAACATGCATAATTCGATAAACAAATAATCTTATAATCAAACAAAATGTATCAAGTGTCAGTTTGAATACAAGTTTCGTATTTACATAACTTTTTTTAACTTATTAAATTTTTTTTTATCTTGGCAACTCAATCAACTTTCTGTTACTTTAGAATAATCTTAAGGTGATGATTTAACCCCTTTTTAATTAAACCATATAAGGCTCAACGAACACAACACGCAAACCAAAAACCAGACACTTGTTCGCGCGATCCAGCTTTGACAACTTGTACATATATCAATTTTTGTCCATTTCTCTTAGTTTTAACTTATTTCTTTCGATATTAGAAATACATACTAATATCCATTAAAACCATCTTGGAAAAATAAACTTTTTATTAATAATAAGGTTCGTCTTTAAAACACGCATTTATGTCGTTTGTTTTTTTCTTTTTTATGTACAACCCGATTAAAGTTTGACTAATTGATTAATTATTTTTAATACAATTAATCTTCTTAAATTCAGAATATTTATCATAAATATTCAAAAATCTAGCAGCTATATGATCATAGGATTCATCGAAATAATTAAATATTAAAAAGGCGCAAAACTAGTGATTCGGTTATTTTTTTTTTTGGTTTTCGATTAATTATTTATATTAAAAGCAAACCCTTAATATCATAATATTCATCATACATATTAAAATACAGTAACTAATTAAAAATTAAATCAAAAGAAAAGAATAAATACCGATGCGTTGCAAAACTAATGATTTCGATTACCTTTTTCGCTTTTTTACGACGGCATGACGATAACAGCTTTGGTTTGAGATGAAAGGTTTACACTCTTTCTTAATCCTACAAATCCAGAGAATTATACTCATCTCTCTTTTTAAAAAAAATGAAGAACGGTTGGAGAACGAGAAGAAAATGGAATGCCGGAATAATCAAATATTATTCGTAACGATGAACAAAAATAAACGCAGATTTAGATCTTACCGGTTGAAAAAAAACCGTTGACTATCAAGAACACGATACCAAAAGTATGACTTTATCAAATCACGATGATCCGACTTCGTTTAACCTTTGATCCGTGCAAAAATGCAGGCTGATTTTTCTCCCCCAAACTTTAGAAGCGCACTGTTATTGAGATTGTTTGTTTTTTTTTTTTTTGAATTTTCTTCCCAACGGCGCAAGAGACTTATATATGCCCTCAAACCCTAATGGTATATATATATATATATATATATATATATATAAAAATATTATATATATATAAATAAAATTAATTT
>JAUMHN010423906.1:0-34947 GCA_032360265.1 Heliamphora ciliata
GATTTCTTAATGAGGGTTCATGCCTAAGGGTTAGTTTGTATTGTGTGAATTGAAATGATACTTTCAATAAAGAACGTTGGGAAAAATTGATAGCATTAATGTGAACTTTGTGACATGAAAAAGAAGGATATATGATGTTGATTTGAAAGTGGTGTAATATAATGAATAATGTAATTGTGGAACAGATGTTTATGAATTTTGAATATAAAGAGTGACTTGATTCCTTTAAGTTGCGTTATTGTCGAATATATAATACGTGAACTTGAACTTGAACTTGAGACATGTGAAATTAATGAACTAAAAGTCATATTTGAATGTATAACTACAAATTGGAAGAAGATTGAATGAGGTGAATATCTTTTGTAATGACCCGGTGTATGCTTATTTTGTTCTTCCATGTTTTTAGTTAAATGAAGAGATAGAATTAAATTTGGGCATGGGTGCTATAAAATTTTGTTCGTTAACGGGTTGAATTAATAATATGTGAAAGTGAAATTGAGATACATGGTAATGAATGATATTGATATGGGTGTATTAATGAAAATATTCAAATATTAAAATGTGAGCAAAGTTGGAAGTTTGAGTTGAGTTTTCAGAAAATTTGCGAAATTCAGCTTCAGGGGTCACCGCTCGAGCGGACTGTCGAGATAAGTTTAGAAGATTCTCAAACCTTGGAGAAAGGTTAGGGGATTATATTTAATAACCTAAGCCCCTTAGACCAGACCATGTGAGACCTTTTCCATTTATTTTCCCCTCTTCTCTTCTTCTTCCTCTCTTAGAAAGAGAGAGACCCAAATCTTACATGAAAACCCTAACCCACCACCATGGAAATTGAAGATTGAAGCTAGATTGAGAGCAACCAAGGGAGGAATCCAAGCTTTGGGGCAAGGAGATGGGACATAGAGCATCAAGGAGCAAAGAACTCTCAGAACCAAAACCCTAGGAGGGAGAAATTGGAGTGATCTCAAGCTTTTGGGCTATTTAAGGTAGGATTTAAATTATCTCGAGTGTTTTGAGTTGATTTGGGTTGATACTTTGTTTATATGAGTAAAAATCCAATTGATTTCATGCACAATTGAAAATTTGTTAGGTGCGTGTTGGTTAAGTTGGGTTTTATGAAAATGGGAGTGTATGCGTTTTGGGATTTAGAACTCAAAACAGGGAAAGTTTTGGGATTTTTCTCGAATTGCAGCGCACTCGAGTGGAGCCCTGTCCGCTCGAGCGGTCTCATAGCTGAGAGTTTGGGCGCTCGAGTGCCCCTCTGTCCGCTTGAGCGAAATGGCTGCACTGGGCCAACTTTAACTGATCATATCTCCCTCATCCGAACATCGAATTGGGTCATTTTTGTACTCAAATCGAAGCCCTAAAAGTTTTATTTCCAATGGAACCACTGTCACAATAAACTTCATTTTGTAGAAAAGGTTATGACTAAAATGGTACGGGTATGTCAAATTATTTTAACCGTTTTCACCCGTTTTTGGCTAAATGTCGTGGAAAAGATTATTTTCATCCTTATGGGACCCTTTTTACCAAATTTCTTGTCCCTTAGGCTGTAGATACACCTATATAAATACATTTGGGTTTGGATGCATGTTTTGAACTGGTTGGTTAGATTTTTTTGATAAAAATGGGTTTTCTACATAAATGATAGTTTTTAAAGTACAAGAATGGTTATTTGTGAGTTATATTGTGACGCGGTCATCATTTAAAATTTCTAAGCATTTAGAAGATAAACATGGGTTTCAAACTTATATATATGCATATGATGGGTGTATTCAATTTTCTTCAAATGATATGATCTCGATTGAATAAATTTTGTGTTGTTGGTACTTTATGAAGTTGATAAAAGAAATGTAAATAATGAGAAATTGTCTATTGAAGTTTATACCGCATGTGACTTGAAAGGATACTTGAATACTCATACGGTATATGATTTGAAAATAAAATAGAAAACTGGAAATTAGAATCGAAATGACAATAATATGTGAAAATGATTGGGAGAGGAACCAATTATGGGTTGGACTCTTGGGTTGTGAAAATGAAAGTAATTAATGAACAATGAACCGTGTTTGAATTAATGTGAATTAAGTTGGGCTTGAACAGCTTCGCGGTGAAAGACCAGAAACTTGCTCAAGAGGGGGACCACATGCCCACGGGTTAGCCCCCGATATGTGGTGGTTGTGTGACGCCCCGTTCTTCAGGCACGTCAGCACATATGTAACTATAAATAAGGGACATATTCTAGTCGAACATTCATAATTACATATGATAATTAATACATCGTTTACGGTTCAGAATTTATTCAAAATACTTAATAATTACAGTCATCCAGAAAGATTCAACAAAAGTTACAATATGTCCATGAAAAACTGAACAAAAGATCTAAAAAGTAAACGTCCTATGTCGTCAAGTCACGTCATTGGGGATAACCAGCTCTTGCCACTCTCCCCCTTCTTCGTAGTCTTCTTCCTCAACAAACATGCCTTCCTCAAAAGGTCTTTCTTCTTCACCCGTGGCACGAATGCCATGAGCCGGAACCCAGAAGCAAATTTTCTAAACCGTCTAACAAACTCACAACAAAATATCCTACAATACATATTGTATAAAACCCAATGCAAATTTAAGGGCAAAGAGATAGACAACTTACCATTTTCAACAGGGCAAGCACATATAAGAACAGTGGTGCGAGTACGTGATGCAGATGAATGCAATGTAGTATCCCAACCCGACATACTTCCAGGACAATATCACGAATTCCACGCCGGGAATTACATAGTAGACTTGATGGTATATTGATCACCTAACCTATCCTGGCCTCGTTGTGAAAGATAAATGCTTGCCTTGGCTACATGTCTCAGCCGTTTTACTCAATGGCAACGGCGTGGGGGTGGGCCACCCAATTTTTATCAGCCACTATTATACGGGCCAACCGTCCCACATTAAGGATTAGGATGCTCGTTAGGCGTCAATCCAAAGTCTACTTAAAGCTAGTGACAAACCCATGACGTAAATTCCCCCTTTTATAATTAAAACCTCTAATTTCATTTCAAATATGGCAACCAGGGACACCCTAGATCCACAACCACTGAATGAATGATTTCCATGTTACCCAACCCAATTTGAAAGATACGAATGGACTCTGATAATCCAAGATGAAATGTAGGAATACTCATGATGTACAATAAATTTCTCGTGTGCAAATTAATCATAGCATGGCATATATATATGATATTGCATATGGTACAACTTGCTAAAGTATAAAGTACAAGCATGCGAAGCATAACCATAATTTATGTGACATATAATAGAATCGAGCCATCGGCATGAGTTCATTTCATCAAAAGTATCAATTTCATACCCTAATTACTCACCAACTTCATGTAAGGTTCACATACTCAATTTCCGAAAGTAACACGCCACTCATACACTTAGCCAATTTTAGGTAATTGTTTAATTGCTAGTTTTAAAGCTGCAACAGCGTTTTAAAGTACTTAGACATATATTTAATTTCTAATATTTTAACCCCATTTAGATAACAATATATTCCCTACAACTTTTATGTTTATCACTAAGGTCAGATCTTAATGCACGGGGGTCATTTATTTTATTTAAGTAAAAACAATTCAGCATTTTACAGAGAAAAATACAAAAATTGGGCCTCTATTAGCCTTTGTTTTGGGGCACCAATTGAAGAGATATAGGTCTTATTTTTGGTGAGGTTTTAATTTAAGGTTTTCCCTACAAGTTTCATGTTTTGTGCTAGGGCAAGGTGTTTGGAAAAAGTTTGAGATTTTGGCTAATTTATAAAAAGGGTTCAGTTAGCCTAAAAAGGGTCAACAGAATGTGTTTTTAATTGAGAATGTTTAAAAACTTTGGGGTATCATCCGTGGGTATTTTGGCCTAAATTATGATCAGTATTTTGTTTAATATGTTAGATACATTTTTAATGTTTACAATTTTTGGATTTGGTTTCTAAAAAGTTAGGTTTTAGGTCTCACAAAAATGTGTGACAGAGAGGTCTATTAGTCACTGAACCTCAACTGTGACTTTGAGGAGTGTTTCGACCTATCATGACTTCATATTTTTTGATCACTTTTGGTGGAAAGAAAGCTAAATATATCCTCTACACGGTTTATGTTTTGACCCAAGCTCGGTTCTCACTCTAACTTATGATTTTTCGGTCTGTAATTCAGAGTGGTCAAGATCTGACACTTTTTAGTAAAAATGACATATCTAAAATTCTACCCAACGAAACCAATTTTGTATGAAAGAAAACTAAAAAATATAGGTCTGGACATAAAAATCACTTTAAGATTATTTTCCTACATTTAGTTATGAAGTTTTAAAGTTTGTAGCAGAATCTTAGTAAGCTCAAAAAATTAGGTAAATTAAGGTTTTAATAACATAGCTCATGCGGTGTCCATTTTTGTTGTCTTTTTTTGCATGCATGTTATAAACTCACATTAACCAAAACTCTAGAATACACACAAGCCATAAAACTCAAAATCACACACATGCAAGTACATGCAAAGCTTGTCCATACACAAATAGCCTATAAACTACTCCTACGATGCCTTTTTGAGTTATTCTTTGTTTTATTTTCTTAAGGTTGATTATAGTGATGGATTGAGGGTTATTTTATGAGAGGTTATCAGATGGCTTTAGGAGATTTGCTTGCCTCTTTTGATGCCTAAAAAGTTGAGGAAGAAATGGACTTACCTTTGATGCCTCCTTCTTAATTCTCTCCTCCTCCTCCTTTCTTCCTTCTCTCTTCTTCTCTCCTTCTTTGAAAACACTTAGAAATTTTTGGTAGTCTTTCCCTCTCACACTCTCAGCCGAATGGTATAAAGGAGAATGGGGGCTTGTGTCTCGTTTTTATAGAAAAAAAAATATAATGGAGAATTAAATATTACATAATTTTAAATTAAATTTGAATTTTCCTTTATCCTTATTGGTTGCATGGGAGGTGGGATTTATTAAGGACTTACAAAAATCTGATTTGGGGCAGTGGGGATTCGGCCATAGCAGATTTTGGGAAGATAAAACTGATTTGATATTCAATTTGGATTTTAAATTGTATTTTGGTACTATTTTATGAAAAAAAATATAAAAAATATAAATTTTATATACCTTTTTGGTGTCTAAACCTACTAAAACCTATTTATTACATTAATGTATTTATAATTAATTTAATCTTTCCATGGTTTATCCTAATTTTGATAGTAATTAATTAAGTAAGTATAGGTTTTTAAGCTAAATTAAGCTAGTTTGACTAGAATTAGTTTTTTTACTTATTTATTGTGTAGAGACTTTAAATAATTATTTATTTTTTTTGTTGATCTATATCATTATATTATTATGTATATTACTTGTATAAAAAGTACTAGATCAAAATAATACTTAATTTGTACACTTTTTTTTCATTTTAAGCATAAAAAGGCAAAAAATAGTTTTTTGGGCACATATTTATCCCTAGGTGGCCGGCCATGCAAGGGCAATTTGGTTATTCTTGTTGTTATTTTGTCTTTTATAAATTAATTGTATATAAATATCTAATTTTGGGGTCCATGTGTGAAATTTTAGATTTTTAGAATTTTTTGCTATATTAGGGGCAAAATGGTCATTTTACCTTAATTATGGAAATATTTGATTTTTAATTTAATATTTTATGTTATTTATTTAATTTAAGCTGTTTCGAGATTTTTCTGACTGTTAGGGCTTTGCTTATGAGTATTTGGCTTTGCTTCTGAGTATTTGGTCTCTTTTAGGATTTTTGGGTCAAATTTAGGGTTTCGGGTTACTTAGGGTTTCCTTTGTTTATGTAGCGACCTAGGTTCTCATTGTCTATCCATCGCTAATACCAGGGTTTGAGCTGGGTTGTTACAATCTATCCCCTTAAAACAAATTTCGTCCTCAAAATTTCATATCGTACCTCAATCTACAAATAACTGGGGATGACTTGTCCTTATAGCTTCTTCCTGCTCCCATGTGGATTCTTCAATCCCGTTGTGTTTCCAAAGATCTCGGATGAGCAGAATGGTCTTGCCTCGAAGAATCTTTTCTCGTTGATCGATAATCCTTACCGGTTGCTCTTCAAATGTGATATCTTCATCAACATGTAATTCCTTCCAATCCAAAATGTGGGTAGGATCAGGTTCATACTTCCTTAGCATCAACACATTGAAAACGTTATGAATGTTGGCATGTTGAGGTGGTAAAGCCAAGCGATATGCCACTTTCCCAACCTTAGCTAGAATCTCAAACGGTATAATATATCTTGGAGTTAGCTTCCCTTTTTGGCCAAAGCATATCACCCCTCTTTATGGTTGAATCTTCAGGAATACATGATCTCCTACTTCAAATCATAGCGGCCTTCGTCGTTGATCTTCATACCTCTTTTGTCGGCTCTGTGTGGTGGCTATCCGTTACTGAATGAGTCGAATCTTCTCGGTGGTTTCTTGCACTAAGTCTAGTCCAAGGAGTGCATTTTCTCATGCTTCAGTCCAATAAATCAGTGAACGGCATGATCTTTCGTAGAGGGCTTCATATGGCTGCATGCTAATACTAGATTGATACCTGTTGTTGTAAGAAAACTCAACCAACGACAAGTGTTTCTCCCAGTGTCCCTTGAAGTCCATGACGTAGGATCGAAGCATGTCTTCTAGCGTCTGACTTGTACGTTCAGATTGCCCTTCAGGTTGCGGGTGAAATGCTGTGCTGAAGCAAAGCTCTGTTCATAAGGCAGTTTGCAAATTCTGCCAAAATTGTGAGGTGAAATGTGCATCTCGATCTAACACGATTGAAAGTGGAATTCCCTAAAGGCGTACAATTCCTCGAATGTACTTCTGGCTTAGGGTCTCCAGCTTCTCGAAAGTTCGAACTGGTAGGAGGTGTGCTGATTTGGTGAGGTAATCTACGATTACCCAAATAGAGTCATGTCCTGCTGGCGATCTTGGTACTCCAGAGACAAAATCCATGGTAACGTGTTCCCACTTCCACTGAGGTATCTCTAGGGGCTGGAGGGTTCCTCCTGGCTTTGGTGCTTAGCTTTCACTTGCTGACAAGTATGGTATTTGGCCACAAAACTTGCTACATCCTTCTTCATGCCATTCCATCAATAGTGCCTCTTCAATCATGATTCATCTTTGTCTCTCTGGGGTGGACAGTAAAAAGTGATTGGTGATGCTCCCTTAGGATGTCTCTTCTTAGATTCTCAACATTTGGTACGAAAAGTTGTCCTTGATATGTCAACTGTTCATGCTTGTTGACTACCATTCCTGGCTTTGATTCCTCCGTAATTAGATGCTTTCGAATAAATTTGGGTTCCTGGTTGTACTTTTGGGCTTCCACGATTTGCTGACGGAGATTCGTTGTCGCCACCGTTAGACAAAAACAGCTTCCATCCTCTGTTTCTAATGGTTGGAGTCAAAATTCGTTGAGCGTTCCCATCATATACCATTCTCTTAAGGCCATACTAGCCATCGTACTCCTCGTTTTTTGACTAAGGGCGTCGGCCACCATGTTAGCCTTGCCCGGGTGATAGGCTAATGTAAACTGGTAATCCTCTAAATACTCTATCAAGTGATGTTTGTCTCATATTAAGATCATTTTGGGTGAACAGGTATTTTAGACTTTTGTGATCGGTAAAAAGCTCGAATCGTTCTCCATAGAGATAATGCCTCCATAACTTTAGCGCAAACACCACTGTTGCAAATTTCAGGTCGTGGGTAGGGTAATTCTGCTCATGTGGTTTCAATTGTCTTGACCCATAAACTACAACCTTACCATTCTGCATTAGTTCACATCCTAGACCGTCCTTTGATGCATCACAATACACCGTATACCCAACCTCTCGTTTAGGTATGATCAGGATTGGGGCACTGGTCAATCTCTTCTTGAGCTCTTGAAAAGCTGTTCCACACTTATCATTCCATTGAAACTTCACCCCTTTCTGCGTTAATCTGGTCATTGGGCGTGCCAATTTCGAGAAATCTTAGATAAATCTCCGGTAATATCCTGCTAGCCCAAGAAAACTACAAACTTCGAAAACATTTTGAGGTGGCTTCCATTCCAAAATAGCTTCTACCTTGGTGGGGTCCACAGCTATGCCCTCCTAAGACACTACGTGTCTCAAAAATTTCACTTCGTGTAACTAGAACTTGTACTTGCTCGCCTTAGCAAAGAGTTGTGACTCTCTTAACATCTACAAGATAATTCTTAGATGTTGTTCATATTTTTCCTCGGATCGGGAGTATACAAGGATGTCATCTATGAAGACCACTACAAATTGGTCGAGGTAGGGTTGAAAGAGTTTATTCATCAAACTCATGAAAACTCCTGGGGCATTGGTTAAACCAAAGGGAATGACTACGAATTCATAATGTCCGTATCGGGTTCTAAAGGCTATCTTTGGTATATCCTCCTCCTTGACTCGAAGCTGGTGGTATCCGGACCGAAGGTTGATCTTTGAGAAACAAGATGATCCTCGCAACTGGTCGAAGAGATCATCGATATGAGGTAGGGGGTATCGATTTTTGATTGTTACCTTGTTTAGCAGACGGTAGTTGACGCAGAGACGTAAGGTTTCATCCTTCTTCTTGGCGAACAGTGCTAGCGCTCCCCATGGTGACGTACTAGGGCGAATAAAATCTTTGCTGAGTAGTTCCTGGAGCTGGTTCTTCAATTCTTTCAGTTCGGCAGGTGCAATAAGGTGGGCTACGATTGAAATTGGTGCGGTTGCAAGCTAAAGCTTTATCGTGAACTCGATTTCACGACGCGGGGGTAGTATAGGTAGTTATTCCGAGAATACATCTTTGTATTTGCACACTACTCGGGGTAACTCGGGGGTTGATGAGTTGTTCGTACTAGCAAGTAGACATGTCAATCTCCCTAAGAGGTTATTCAATTTACGGTCCTTCACATTACTCGAGGTCAGGGTTTTGCGTTGTTCTCCTTGAATTCGCACAGTAGTGCCGTCTTCCACTTGCGCCCATATCTTCCTTTATCGACAGTCGATGATAGCATGGTGTCCCGATAACCAGTCCATTCTAAGGATCACATCGTAGCCATTGAAATCCATGACTCATAGGTCACAAGTCATAGGGGGATTAGTTATTCGTAACGTGCATGCTTCATAGACATAGTCTACTCGGGTTTGATTTCCTAAGGGTGTGATGACACTTAGGGTTTGTTCTAATCCCTCGGGTTCAAAGAGCAGGGACTTCATACCATCTAGAGATAAAAAAGAATGGGATGCTCCGGAATCAATCTATACTTTCACTAAGATATTGAATAATACGAACATACCTTGTATGACTTGGGTGTTCTCCATTTCTTCTTCGTGCAGTGCGAAGATGCGGCCTCCCATCAGTCAATTCCCGCTATTATTCCTGAGGTTTCCAGTCTTCGGTCTGTTGCCCAAGCCTCCTTGTGGCCTTTGATTTTTGTTGAGCGATGGTCTTCCTCTTCTATTTTGCTGCTAAATAGTCAGCCTGGTGACTTGTAATTATTATGGGAATTTAGGCTGCTGGGTTTGGGGCTACCTCCACTGTTGATTGCTCAGATTCTTCTGTGTGAGGCACGGGCACTCATACTTCTTATGTCCTGGTTGGCGGTATTCGAAGCACATCACGGATGTCGCAGGGGGTTCCCTTGGTCCTCCTTGTTGGTACTCTCGGTGGCACAGTTTCCTAGGGATAAATGCCTGGTTGTTCCTCACCGGTCCTCTAGAGCAGGTACTTCCTTTCCTCTGGTTCAAAGTCTTCCTGGAGTTTGCCTGATCTGTTTCAGCTAACAAGGTTGTGCGTACCACCTGAGTGTAGGTGAGAAGCTGTAAGCAGATCACCCTTGCTCGGATAGATGGCTCCAAGCCCCATTCAATCTTTCGTGCCTTAGATTTTTCATTCGGTACGATGGTCGTGGAAAAATGGCTCAACTCCTCGAAACGGTTTACATACAGCATCACCATCATTATCCCCTACTTAAGCTCCAAAAATTCTCGAATCTGTCGTTGACAGAAAGGGGTTGGGAAGTATTTCTCCAAAAATAGAATCTCAAACTACTCCCAAGTTAGAGTCACTACCTCCTGGGTGTTGGTGACCAGAGTCCACCAATGATTGACTTCTTCTTCTAGCAAATGGGCAGCTAAGGCCACTCGGTCGGTCGCATCCCCGACTCCTATTGAGTTGAATAGTTTCTTGACTGCTCTCAGTCATTCCTCTGCTTCTCTCGGTTCTACTCCCCCTCAAAACGTCGGGGCTCGTTGTCTCCCAAATTCTGATAGAAACCAGGCTCGGTCACGAACATGTAGGCGATTGATGCCGGCGGCTAATTCTCGTATCACTTGAACTAGTTTTGGTACCTCGTCATTGGTGGGTCCATTTGCTTGTCGGTGATTAGGTCTTCTACCCGCCATTCTAGAATAAAAGAGAAAGAGTGTTACGATTCTGGGAGTTATTCCAGTTCTTAATTATTTCTTATAGGTTTAAATTTTGTAGAGTTAGGTTGAAATTTATAGAACTACTTACAAAGATTTTGACACCAAAGATTTGTATTTAATTTCAACTCATAGTCAATACAAGTTTGTCAAAGTTCACACAGCACACATATAATCTTCAAGTCAAAAGAAAAAGTACAAGGCTATAGTGCTAACATCTAAACGAACAAATATGGATAAAAGTGGGAGACAATCGATTCACGTTCCCAGGTTACCTCAGTGATGTTGTAGCAGTGCCACTGCACCTCAACATGCAAGACGCTATTTAGCCCAATCTGTACTCTATTGGTTATGGCGATCGGAGTCTCTCGGTACATCTCACGGTCGTCAAAGTTGATGGCTAGATCATGCGGATTGATGATTCCTCTCTCATCTGTCGGCCTCTAATACTGCATCCATCCTACAGTCAACAAATCTCCGAATCGCGTCTTAAATCCAGGAGGAAAGTCTAAGCGATAGAGTCTTCGGCTGCATTTTTTGATCACACGTACTGGTCCTAGGTAGAGCGAAAAAGCCTCCAATTTTCTCCACATGCGCATATGCTCTGGATAGTTCCTGGCATACACGCGATCCCCCACATAGAAGCCTTGGTACTCGAGATGACTATAGTAAATGACGGTATCTGTTGCTTCGTCTTCATCAGACTCGAGTAGAGGTGCCTCAAGCTGATCATATAGGAAGTTAACAACTACTTCTTCTTCTTCTTCGTCATCCTCGTCATTGGCATCGAAATCTTCCTTGTTCTGTTCTTCGTGTTCCTCCACCTCTTCACCTTCGTTTCCTGGGTTGGTATGCCATTCCTCCGAAAAAATCCAAGCTAACGGGACAACGTCGATAGGTTCTTGCTCCTCCATGGGTATCTCCTCTAGGTCCTCTTCTGGATCTTCTTCAGGATCTGAGTCTTGAGGTTCCGGTGCTGCCCACGGTTCCCCAGTTGGTTCTGCGTCAAACGCCATCCTAAGAAAGGAAAGATAGAGAAAACTCAAAGGTAAAGATTTTAGGTTATTAAAATTATAGCTGATAATTTAATAGTACAGACATTCTACATAATTTCTATGCTACAGAACTCACAATCTCCCATTTCCCAAGGCCTGAAGGTTCATTAAACATAGGCTCTAATACAAACTATGATACCCCGTTCTCTAGGAACGTCGGGATATATGTACCTACAAATAAGGGACAGATTCAAGCCGAACATTTATAATTGCATATGATAATTAATACATCGTTAATGGTTCAGAATTAGTTCAAAATACTTAATAAATACAGTCATCCAAAAAGATTCAACAAAAGTTACAATATGCCCATGGAAAACTGAACAAAAGATCCAAAAAGTAAACGTCCTACATCTTCAAGTTGCGTCGTTGGGGTTAACCGACTTCTGCCACTCTCCCCCTTCTTCATAGTCTCCTTCCTCAATTTAACACGTCTTCCTCAAAAGGTCCTTCTTCTTCACCTGTGGCACGAATGCCATGAGCTAGAACCCAGAAGCAATTTCCCAAAACTGTCTAACAAACTCACAATAAAATATCCTATAGTACATATCGTATAATACCCAATGCAAATTTAAGGGCAAAGAGATAGACAACTTATCATTTTCAACAGGGCAAGCACATATAAGAATAGTGGTGCGAGTGCGTGATGCAGATGCATGCAATACAGTAGCCCAACCCGACTTACTTCCAGGACAATATCATGAATTCCACGCCGGGAATTACAGAGTAGACTTAATGGTATATTGATCACCTAACCTATCCTGGCTGCGTTGCGAAAGGTAAACGCTCGCCTTGGCTACATGCCTCAGCCGTTTTACTCAATGGCAACGGCGTGGGGGCGGGCCACCCAGTTTTATCAGCCACCATTATACGGGCCAACCATCCCACATTAAGGACTACCATGCTCGTTAGGCGCCAACCCAAAGTCTAATTAAAGCTAGTGACAAAACCATGGTGCCGAATTCCAACTTTTATAATTAAAACCCCCGATTTTATTTCAAATATGGCCACCAGGGACACCCTAGATCCACAACCACTGAATGAATGATTTCTATGTTACCCAACCCAATTTGAAAGATACGAATGGACTCCAATAACCCAAGATGAAATGTTAGAATACTCATGATGTACAATATGTTTCTCATGTGCAATTAATCATAGCATGGCATATATACATGATATGGCATATGGTACAACTTGCTAAAGCATCAAGTACAACCATGCGAAGGATAACCATAATTTATGTGACATAGAATAGAATCGAACTATCAGCATGAGTTCATTTCATCAAAAGTATCAATTTCATACACTAATTACTCACCAACTTCATATAAGGTTCACACACTCAATTTCCATAAGTAACACGCCACTGTACACTTAGCCAATTTTAGGTAATTGTTTAATTGCTAGTTTTAAAGTTGCGACAGAGTTTTGAAGTACTTAAACATAGATTTAATTTATGATATTTTAACACCATTTAGATAACAATATATTCTCTACAACTTTTATGTTTATCACTAAGGTCAGATCCTAAGGCACGGGGGTTGTTTATTTTATTTAAGTAAAAATCATTCAGCATTTTACAGAGAAAAACACAGAAATTGGGTCTCTGTTTGCCACGATTTTGGGGCATCAATTCAATGGGCTATAGGTTTGATTTTTGGTGAGATTTTTGTTTAAGGTGTCCTCTATAAGTTTCATATTTTGTGCTAGGGCAAGTTGTTTCGAAAACATTTGATATTTTGTCCAATTTATAAAAACGGTTCAGTCAGCTTAAATAGGGTCTGTAGAATGTGTTTTTAACAGAGAATATTTAAAACTTTTGGTGTATCATCCAAAGGTAGTTTAGGCTGATTTTTGCTCATTATTTAGTTTAATATGTTAGATACAATTTTTCATATTTACCGCTTTTGGATTTGGCTTCTAAAAAGTTAGGTTTTAGGTCTCACAAAAATATGTGACAAAGAGGTCTGCCAGTCACTGAACCTCAACAGTGACTTTGGGGAGTATTTCAACCTATCAAGACTTCACATTCTTGGTTCCTTTTTGGTGGACCGAAAGCTAAATATTTCCTCTACAAGTTTTATGTTTTGACCCAAGCCCGGTTCTTACTCTAACTTAGAGTTTTTAGTTCTACACCTCAGAATGGTCAAGATCAGACACTCTTTAGGAAAAATGACATATCTGGAGTTCTACCAAACGAAATCACTTAAAACAAATTTTGTATGAAAAATAAGTCACAAAGATAGGTCTGGACATAAAAATCACTTTAAGATTATTTTTCTACATGTAGTTATGATATTTTAAAGTTGGTGGTAGAATCTTGGTAAGCCCAGAAAATCTGATAAATTACAGTTTTAATAACTTAGCTCATGCGGTGTTCATTTTTGTTGTGTTTTCTTTGTATGCATGTTATAAACACACATAAACCAAAACTCCAGAATACACACAAGCCATAAAACTCAAAATCATACACATGCACGTACATGCAAAGCTCGTCCATACACAAATAGCCCATAAACTTCTCATACGATGCCTTTTTGAGTTATTCTTTGTTTTATTTTCTTAGGATTGATTATAGTGATGGATTGAGGGTTATTTTTTGAGAGGTTATCAAATGGTTTTAGGAGATTTGCTTACCTCTTTTGATGCCTAAAAAGAAATGGACTTAGCTTTGTTGCGTCCTTCTTGATTCTCTCCTCCTTCTCTCTTCTTCTCTCCTTCTTCTTTGAAAACACTTACAAATTTTTGGTAGTCTCTCCCTCTCACACTCTCAGCCGAATGGTATAAAGGAGAATGGGGGCTTATGTCCTATTTTCATAGAAAAAAAAAATGTAATGGAGAATTAATTATTACATAATTTTAAAATTTGAATTTTTCTTGATCCTTATTGGTTGCATGAGATGTGGGATTTATTAAGGACTTAAAAAAAATCAGATTTGGGGCAGTGGGGTTTTGACCATTGCAGATTTTGGGCAGATAAAACTGATTTGGTATTTAATTTGGGGTTTAAATTGTATTTTCGTACCATTTTATAAAAGATAATATATAAAATATTAATTTTATGTATATTTTTGGTATCTAAACCATCTAAAACATATTATATTAATATATTTATAATTAATTTGTTCTTTTCATGATTTATTCTAATTTTGATAGCAATTAATTAATAAGTGAAGGCTTTTAAGATAAATTAAGCTAGTTTGACTAGAATTGGCTTTTTGACTTATTTATTATGTAGGGACTTTAAATAATTATTTGTGTGCTTTTCTTGAACTATATCATTATATTATTATGTATATTACTTGTATAAAAAGTAATAGATCAAAATAATACTTAATTTATACAGTTTTTTTCTTATTTTAAAGCTTAAAAAGGCAAAAAATAGCTTTTTGGGCAAATATCCCTACGTGGCCGGCCATGCAAGGGCAATTTGATCATTTTTGTTGTTATTTTATCTTTTATTAATTAATTGTATATAAATATCTAATTTTGGGTGTCCATGTGTCAAATTTTAGATTTTTAAAACTTTTTGCTGTACTAGGGGCAAAATGGTCATTTTACCTTAATTATGGGAGTTTTTGATTTTTAATTTAATATTTTATGTTATTTACTTAATTTAAGCTGTTTCGAGATTTTTCTGAGTATTAAGATTGTACCTCTGAGTATTTGGTCTCTTTTAGGATTTCCAGGTCAAATTTAGGATTTCCGGGTCAAATTTAGGATTTCAGGTTACTTAAGATTTTCCTTGTTCATGTAGCGACCTAAGTTTCCATTGTCTATCCGTCGCTAATATTAGGGTTTGAGTCAGGTTGTTACAGGTTGTGTCGTGATGAGTTATAGAGCGACCCATTCCATAATGGCTTCGTGTAGCCTATTGGGGGTGAATTGGGCGATATTTCTATAAACTGCGTTCGACACCAGTTCATTAAATGTGATACGATTTTTGTGAGAAATCAAGCAATGGGTTAATAATATGGATAATGTGAAAGAAAGGGTTGTTTTGAAAAACAAATGATCAATGAATATGAGTAATGAAACAAAGAGATGATGCGATAGAAAACAAATGAAGGAATGGGATAAATTTGTTTGCGTGGGTGTGTGCGTGTGAGCGAGTAATGACTTGGTGAAACTTGCATTTTTACTTCGATTGCACCCATCACACCTCACAAATCATGCATAACTGTAATGACCAAAACCCTGGGGTCTCACTCTTATGATAAAAGACATACATATATTAAATATATTATCCTTAGGCTTACAACACAAGGTTCCAACGCCATAAACATATAAAACAGTACATGATCCAAAAGAAACAAAAAGAAGACTAGATCTTCTGCCCCATCTGGCGCCTCCAGATCAACCAGCGTGATCATATGCACATGAAAAAAGTTTTCAAATCCCATACTGTGAGCCAAAGCCCAGCAAAAACTAGACAAACATGTAATAAAAGCTAAACATGCTAACAGAATAATATAAATGTTACGACTCTCTTGATCCTTAAAAATGGTTTTTCATGATCAAAACAGGATGCGAAAAGATATGAAAATTTTGACTCGCACGAGCTTCGAAATAGTTTGAGAAAAGAAACATGTGCAACACATGCAACCCACATAACACATGAAACCCGTGTAACACACGCAACACATGCAACCCGCGCAACACACGAAACACATACATCTTTAGGACCATATTTTTTGTCCCCCATTATGTATTTCACGGATATTCACCGTAGGACCACATATCCACTCCAACTAACGCATCTTAAAAACCATAGTTTTCATGCACACAACGATATACAAACACCATGTTTCACATAACTACGTCATCCTCAAAGAATGACCACAAAACAAAACCCCCAAGGCCACATCACGACCTGCCAAAAAAAAGAAAAGAAAAACACCCCATTTAGGAGTTCAGTTGACTGAGAACCACCTTTCAGTCGACTGAAAAGCTACTGGAATTCTACCAAATTTTTCTAGTGTCTCAGGTTAGTCGACTGAACTACCCTCTTTAGTCGACTGATCCTACACATTGTCCAGTCAGTTGACTGAACTTCAGGAAAAACCCTAGCGTCAGCGAAAAAAGTTTCACAGCTCTTTTGTAATAGCCAAATCAGACCAACCAAACTCGCATTTTTCAAAACCTACAGACATGCATAAGTCCACAACTCCGAAAAGAAACAATAAAAACCAACAACTTCGAAAAACAATCACAAAGAAACCTTTCGTCCAACCAAACCTATTTTAAGAACATAACTCAACTTTTACGAACATAAAATATGTGAGACCCCGACCCGTTTTATTTTAGAAATGATTAAGTGTTGATGGGAGTAAGAATTAAAACTTGAGCTTGGTGATGTTTTGAGCTTGGGTACGCATGAAAGGTATGTTAGAGGAAAAATATGAGGTTCTAATGGATGTTCGGACAAAAATATGTGAAAATTGTGTGAAGAAAAGTGATATACCTTCACTAATTTGGTCATAAAGTTTTGTACAAAATGAATTTTGGCATGAGGTTTGAACCATTGGAAAGTAGACTTCCGGGACTTCAGTTTGAGCACAAGAACGACCCTATTTGGAGTTCGGATGAAGGAGATATGCTCGTTTAAAGTCGGACCATAAGTGCAATCGCAGCAGAGAGCGCTCGAGCGGCCTGTGACGGGCAGAGGCTATAAATCTCGGTTTTTGGGTTATTTTGCTCATTCTGTCTTCTCTTTTCTCTCTCTAATGCTTAGGAGTGATCTAGGGTTTACCCTTTGGAGGTTCTTAGAGGGTTTCTATGCTCTTTGGAGGCTAAGATCTTGCCATTTTTAGGCACGAGCCACCGTAGGAGAGCATAAGTGTTCGTTGAAAGTTCCCTCAAGACATGCAAATTGAGTTTTGGCGGATTGGAGCTCACTAGAGATTCGATTCTTGATGATGGAACGTCCTTGAGATAGGATCTAGACTCTCTCTTGTGGTTTGATGTTGATTTGTGTTGATATTTTGCCTTTAGAGAAAATCCTAGCATGCTATATGTATAAAACTAAGATTTGAGTATGGGTATTTGGAGAAAATTGAGTTGTGTGAATCCTATATGATACTTAGGATGTATGAAATTTATGGAAAACGAATATAATTGGAAAGTTTGGGTTTGTCACATTGAAGGGTTTTGTTGAGGATTGAAACTTTGAATTATCATTTGGAAAAGGTAACTTGACAAATTATAAACTAATATTAGTATTTTAACTAAATTTAAAGATTTGGAGCTATTAGATGAAACATGGTTTGTGTGACCACCATTGTGAGAAGATTTTGGGGTTTTTCAAGAAATGGGTAACCATGGTTTTAAAAGTTGAAGATTTTTTATTGGTTTTTGCTTAAAAAAAACACTCTTATGGCCTGAGGGAGACTTGGTGAATGACTTTTATTCTTTTCTTTAAATGTTCTTTTGTGTCCAAAATGGGGCAAAAGGTACTAAAAATCTTTTCAGTGTAAAAAAATAAAATTTTTGGCTTGAAAAAGAATCAGAAGTACGATCGATCGAGTGGTCTATCGGGCGGTCTTTTGGCACTCTCGGTCCTTTGGTGCAGGTGAGAGACCGCTCGAGCAGTCTTCTCACCGATCGAGTGGTCTGGGGCTTTTTTCAAAATTTTTGATGTTTTGCTTAAAGGTTTGGATCTTGGGTACCTTGGCCCTAATCTCCTAAAATACTTGTTTTTACATTGATTAAACCCTCGGTTGGGCCCATTTGAAAGATTTTAAACTTGTTGTTTCTTTGGAAAAGAAAAAAAAAAATAATAATGATAATAACAAACTAAACTCAGGCGAGTTAGGGATATGAAGTGGCGTAGTTGTGGTGAGGCATGGGTGGAAAGACTAAATGGATTTTAAATTTATTTACATATACCTAAGATGGGTGCTTCCTTTTCAAATAATATGCATACTAATGACTTTAATCTTGTGTTGAGGCGTGAAAACATTGCTTAATAATATGAGAATTATGAGAATTTTCATGTTGAAGTAATGATGCATGATGCATGAGATATGAAAGACATTTTGAAATACTCCAACGGAACGTGATCTTACAATAAAGGAACAAATTTTGAAATGTGAACCAATGTGTGAAAATTTGAAATGTGGAATGTGCATAATGAGGGGCTGCGGTCCTACGGTGAAAGCTCACGAAGGTTCATGCATAATGAGGGACTACGGTCTTACGGTGAAAGTCCGCAAAGATTTACATTCAAAGATTAAATGTGAAAATTGAGCACTTGATTTTTAATGAACCATATGGATTGATGTGAATTAAGTTGGCCTGGCGGGTCTGTGGTGAAAGATCGAAAACTTGCGTAAGATGGGGAGCACATGCCCACGGGTTAGCCCCCAAAATGTGGTGTTGTGTCGTGGTGAGTTATAGAGCTATCTATTACCCAATGGCTTCGCGCAGCCTATTGGGGGAATAGGGAGGGGTTTCTATAAACTGCGCCCGACGCCAGTTCATTGTTGTGATACAATTTTTGTGATAAACTGGGTAATGAAAATGTGATTTGGTTTTTGTGAAAATTTGGGTATTGCGAATAAATGTGAAATAAAGGAATATGTGGAAAAAGGTTTCATGAATAAATAACTTGGCGTGCGTGAAAATAAATAACGAATTTAAGGAACTTGTATTTTATTCTAGTTGCACCCATCACACCTCACAAATCATGCTTAGCATAGAGTTAGTCTTTATCCTATGAGTTTCGGCTCATTTATGTGTACAAAACCATTTCAGGTTTCGAGGATCCATGACGATATCAAGTCAAGGGATGCATGTAGGGAAAAGGCTAAGAGGGAAAATTTAATATTTTCTTTGTATTTACATTATTATTTTACAGAAAGTAATGTGGATAATTGTAATAATATAAGTGCTGTAAATGAACTCTTGGAAGTTGAAAATTTTGTTTAGCCTTTGTGACACATATGTGTATCGTTAGAATAAAATATTTTATTTATGATTGCTTAAAGGAAAGAAAGTGTTGTTCAAAAGAAAGTCATTGTTGATAACTTTCATGTGGGATAATTTGGGTTGTGTCCATGGACTCCCGGGGTTCGGGACGTTACAAAATATGTTTTCATGCATTTTTAAATGGTAAAAACACATACAATTCCACGTAGCGTCCTTTTAAGACATGAGAGTCTTGGATCGTACCTCATTGACTTAAAAACTCGATGCTTGAAACACCGACTAAAAATGAATTTTATCGAAACGAGATTCCGTCGGGATGAACATGAAACCCTCGGCGAGGAGAACAAGGATCCGCTATTTGATGGCCAAAAACTAAGCTCAAGCCCACAAAAAAGTTAGAGGGAAGGCAGAGCTTTTGATTGAGAAAAAGTGTAACAACCTAAACTCAAGATATGAATAGAAAAGAAGGAACATCTCAAAAGAAACGAAATCTTGAACCTAAGTTCAGTAAGAAGAACCGGTCCGACCGCTTAACCTTTTCGAGCCCGAGACCCAGGACAAAGTGAGAACTACACAAGCATATATTAAAATCCTAATATTGAGGATAAGAAGTCAAAGTTATAAGCCCAAGTCGTTGAAGACACGAGTTAAGCTCGAAAAATCAAGAAACGAACCTATATAAAAAATACCCGAATTTTCTCCTAGAATTAAATAAAGAAAATTATTTTGATATATATATATATACACTCAATTGGCTAACCTAGGAGAATGTGCCAAACTTGGTGAGCAAGTTTCAGAAACTCAAGTTAAGTATAAAGAAAGTAAGGTTAGGTTCCTAAACATATGGTAAACCAAGCATCCCAAGGAAGTTTCCTATTTGACCTTTGCCTATAAAAAGAGACCCAATCCACCCTTTTTCTTTATAATTTCATGCATATATATATGTAAAGAGAGGGAGAGAGAGAAGAAAGAAGAAGAGAGAAGGAGGAGGATCCATGAAGTTTGAAAGCTAAATTCAAGATTTTCCATCACCAAGAAACCACTTCTAAACAAGGTAATCAAGGCTCTAACACTTCTGATTATATATATATATCAAATACCTCTTTCATTACTTTTGAACACGAATCTAAGATCAAGAACCAAAAACTCAAAAATAAAGGCGTCATGGTTAGATTTTGGGACTGTTCGGTATGAATGTTGAAGTTGTGAGTTGGTGTGGGTTTTTCCATGGGTTCCATGACTTTTATAAGCTCTGAAACATTGATATATTGAAGTATAACACATGCATACAAAAAAGATGGGTCAAAAACTTACACACATGACACAAGAGGCTAGAACCAAAATAAGCCTGAGTTTTGGGCGTTTTGAGCTTTCTGCCATGATCTTTGGAACATCAAAATTCAATGTAAAAAATGATATAAGCTTTTTTTTATGGTTGGACTAGGTTTTTATGTTATCTATCATCCAAAATTGGTTTGAATGCATTTGAGCAAGTGGAACTCGAGATATTGCAATTCTACCAAAGTGTGTCGGTTTCAGACCAGTCAACAATGAAGACCTACAAAGCCTAGTTTAAAATGAGATCTGATCTTTGGCCAAAACATGAAAGTTATAGATAACATGTGTATCTAGATACGGTCCAACAATGAGCCCAATCTATGGAGTTTTGATGCGTTAAAACCCCATTGAAACTCTCTATTGTGTTTCAGTCCTCAAAGGACACCTCTGTCACATATTTTTGTGTAGCCCAAAATCCCTATTTTTAGTAATCTACTCCAACAGTAGTCTACATAAACATTATAGATAACATATTGAACTACATTTTTTCCAAAACTCAGACCTAGATGCCTCGGGAATGTGTCTCAAAACCATTTCAAACTCACTGTCCAAAACTGGCTCTGCTGTGTTTTGGCGGCAGACAGAACCTATTTTATAAAATGGCCAAAAACTTTAACTCTTTCCAAATAACTACCTTTAGCACTAAACGTACAACTTGTAGGGGACATATTAAAGTAGAAAATATCCAAAAATAGGCTCACTTTGAGTTGTTTTGATAATCAAAACTGAGACCAACAGAGACACTTTTATGGCCAATTATTTCTGCAAGTGCTGAACCGTTTTTGTTTCCGTTAAGTTTTTCACCTAGTTTCCTTGGGTTTTGGTCTTGGTGTAAAACATGAAAGTTGTAGAGAATATTTTAATCTAAATTCTTACCAAAAATCATAATCCAATTCCAAGTCTAAATACCTCAAAATGCTGCAGTACTTTAGAATTTAATAATTGGAAGAGAGTAATAAATGGTTAAGTTAAATCCTTAAACAAGTGAAGGATTGGGCAAGTGCATAGTACCCCTTAAATCTAAAAAGAATGTAACCATGGTCCCTAAAACTAAAGAAAACATTCAATGGTCCTAATCATTTTAATCTCACAACGTAAAAGGGAAGGATTCCGTGTTAACGGTCAAGTCATGCTTTGCTTGTTAAGCACGAAGGTTGTTGAACCCGGGGGTTTTTCTTAGTTTGTCGGGGGAGGCTTAGTTCATATGCATGTAATATAAGGTGAGAGTTCTTATCCATTATCTTGAACTTGAGTTTATGTAAATGAAGCATAAAAATACTTTAAAGCGCATGTTTTGAACTATGACTAGTTTGACGATCGCATGATTTGTTTTCAAAAGCCATGATGTTTTTAATTCAAGTGTGCTATCCATGATATTTTGAGCTAGCATGATGTTATTATAAAAGTATAGTTATTGTTGTGTAGTTGTTCCAAAGTGCCAAGTTATATGGATTTTCAGCCCTTTATATCCCGTTATGAGGGAGGTTACCCAACTATAGGTTTTTCATTTATCCCTATAGGAGAGGTTTCCCATTAAGCAAGAGTTTTTGCCTTAAAGGCTTTTTGGCTGAGTCCCATGTTTGAGCATATACAGTGGTAGAGAGTGGCCCTCATTCTATCACGTTGCTATATGTGCATTACGAATTAATGTTACACTATCGTCGAAACTCCCGATTGTGAGGTTAACGATTACTTGGACACTATTGGGGTTTGAGTCTAGATTTGAGAAAGTGGTTATGCATTTTAAATTTGTGGCGATTGAGCCAGGAACATATTTTTGTTTGCAATACTGAGAAGGTTCTGTATAATTTGTGATATTTTCATATTCAAGCAAATGCATCAGTTTCTATATTTTTTTTTGTAGAAAATGTGATGAACTATTTTTAGAAAGTGTTTTTAGTTATCCTTAATGAAGTAACTCTCTTTTCTATTAATGATAATGCTAAATGCGCTCTCTTGTAATCTTTGTGGTTATAGATATCAAGAACGGCTAGGAGTTGGTCCACTACGGGTGTGGTCGAGTAGTTTTGGTTCTGGTGTTGGGAATCGTTTTGGTTTGGTTTTCTTTTGTTTAGTTTTTTGTTTTGGGAGAGCGTCATGTGTAAGACCCTAAAGGTTTTTGATGATTTAGAAGTAATGTATGCCCTTGGGATGGCGAATTCTTAGTGACTCATGTATACCTCTTTTGACATTATGGTGTTGTGGTTGTTTTTAAGTTCTTATTTGGTCTCTTAATATCTTTATCCCTTATCTTTCTCTTTGGCTGCTAGTTTGTGGCGGGATCACATCCCTTTGTACAAGTTTGGTACCTTGCGAAAATGGGGTGTTACATTTTGGTATGGAAGCTCTAGGTTATAAGTTTTGTAGACTTATCAGAGTGTGGTCTGTGGTGGACTGTAGGTTAAGCGGGTCATCTCGCAGTTTGTTGAGAAGAGTGGTTTAGGCCAGGGATTGTCTTATCTTTGCCTTCGGGCATCTAACTGACTGGCTTTGAGGTCCATTTAGGAAATGCGTTCTGCAGACACAGGGTCCTAATTAGAAGTCTAAGTATGTTTTCAGATTGGGGAGATAACCCGAGAGGGGCCTTGTGTTGCTGTCGTTTTGCGAAGTCTAACGGGGTTATCAGATTAAAGAGGATGAACCTTGTGTCATTAAAATCTTTCATAGAAAGTTTATTCTTATCCTGATGTTTATAAGTTGGACTCCTGTGTCAAGCCCTAAGTCATAGCTTTCCTACGATAGGAAGGAGCATGGAGACACTTCGATGGAGGGTCATTCAACTCGAACCAGTATAATGAGGCACGATAAGAAGAATCTTTGTAAGTGGGACCGGTAGAACTTGACCCAACTGCTAAGATGTTGGAGGTGATCGTAAGACTAACTGAACAGAATGCGAGTTAGATCACAATGCGAGCTGAGAGGAACAGCAACCCCTTAATTAAACAATTTAAGGATCTGAGTGCAAAGGAGTTCATAGAAACCCTTAGCCCTGCAGAAGTAGAAAATTAGTTGAAGGATGCCGTATGTATTCTGGATAGGTTGGGGATATATGCAGATAATAGGATTGACTTCGTCGCTTTTATGTTCAGAGAAGAAGCGTATCACTGATGGAAAGCCACAGAGCGATTATTGAAAATGCCGATGCCAGGAGTTAAATCTCCTCTACACCATAGAATCACTTGGGACCGTTTTGAGAAAGCATTCAATGAGCAGTACAAGCCTGTAAACTATAAGCATGAGAAGGAGCAAGAATCCATCAACCTAAAACAAGGAAGGATGACTGTGGAAAAATTCGAGATGAAGTTTACAGAGTTGTCACGATATGCCACCCAGCTTATACCTGATAAGGAGACAAGGTGTAGATGGTTTAAGAAGGGATTAAGTTTTTGGAATAGAACAAGGATTAAAGAATCGATTAACCAGTGCGCCGATACTAATCATACCGGAGAGAGGTCTTGGCTATGAAGTATATTGTGACGCATCTCATGAAGGGTTATGGTGTGTTCTAATGTAGCAGGGCAAGGTGGTGGCGTATGGATCGAGGCAACTGAAGACGCATGAAAGGACCTACCCAACACATGATTTGGAATTAGTAGCTGTTGTTTTTGCATTAAAGATGTGGAGACATTATCTCTATGGAGAACGATTTAAGGTTTTCTCCGACCATAAAAGCCTCAAATACTTATTCTCGCAGAAGGACTTAAATTTGAGACAGAAAAGATGGATGGAGTACCTGGGCGACTATGATTTTAGTTTGCAATATCATCTGGGCACGACGAATTTTGAAGCAGATGCCCTTAGTCGAAAGTCTTTGAAGTCTTTAACCCAAATCGCGATACGGGAATGGAAACTGTTGGAAGAGGTGGGAGAATTCGACTTTAATCTTAGTGGGGCCGAAGATCATGTTACTTTATTCGCTATGGTTTCTCAACATATGTTGATACATCGTGTCATGGAGGCCCAACAATTTAACGAGGAGGCACAAATGTATGGGGAACGCGTCACCAATAAGGAGAACACCAAAGGCTGGACCAATTGATCGAACCAAGGCTTGAGGTTTATGGGAAGACTGTTTGTACCTGAGATTTTTCGTGATGAAGTGCTACTAGATTTTCACCACTCTCGACTCACGGTGCATCCGGGAACCACAAAGATGTAACCTGATCTTCGACGATAATTTTGGTGAAAAGGCATGAAGAAGGATGTGGCTTTATTTGTTGGTAAGTGTCTCACCTGTCAACAAGTGAAAGCGGAACATCAACGATTGGCGGGCATGCTTCAACCATTACACATTTCAGAGTGGAAATGAGAACATGTGACGATGGATTTTGTTTTCTGCCTTCCTAAGTCATCGAAAGGACGCAACGCTATATGGGTATTTGTGGATCGATTGACAAAGTCTGCGTATTTTCTCCTGATACGTACGACCGACTCAGTGGACCAGCTAGGAAGACTATATGTTTAAGAGATTGTGCGATTGCATGGTGTACCAATATCAATAGTATCGGATAGAGACCCCCAATTTACCTCGCGATTTTGGCAAAGTTTATAGGTATCTTTGGGAACCAATCTACTCTTCAGTACAGCATTCCACCCTCAAACTGATGGGCAGTCCGAACATACGATTCAAATTTTAGAAGATATGTTGCAAGCTTATGTGTTGGACTTTGGTGGTTCATGGGAAGATCACCTATCTCTAGTTAAGTTCGTGTACAACAACAATTACCAAGCAAGTATCAAGATGGCCCCGTATGAAGCCTTATATGGAAGACTAGGTAGATCTCCGTTGTGTTGGACCAAAGTGGGAGAAGCCTCATTGCTAGGTCCCGAATTGGTGAGAAAAACAACCAAAAAGATTGCCACAATTCGAAAGCATTTGATTACGGCTCAGAGTCGTCAGAAAAGTTATGTCGACAGATGGAGACGACAATTAACGTTTGAAGTAGGGGATTTTGTATTTCTAAAAGCGTCACCGAAGAAAGGCTTGGTAAGGTTTGGTAAAGGTAGAAAGTTGTCACCACGGTTTATAGGACCTTTCGAAATACTTAAACGGATTGGGGAAGTAGCGTATCGACTGGCTTTGCCACCACGACTTTCATCAGTACATGATGTTTTTCATGTGTCGATGTTACGAAAATACGAGCCCAATCCCTCACACGTGATAGATTGGTCAAAGTTGAGTCTACAAGAAGATGTTTCTTATGAAGAACCACCAGTGAAGATTCTTGATAGCCTCTGGCAACAAGTTTTACGAGGCAAAACTTTATCCTATGTAAAGGTGTTATGGCAACATCATGGTGTAGAAGAAGCGACTTGGGAAAGAGAGTCAGATATCCGATCTAAATATCCCGAGCTGTTTGTGTCTTAAGGAGGATTGAATTTCGGGGACGAAATTCCTAAGGAGGGAAGGTTGTGACAACCAGGTACGAATTTATTTTATTGAATTTCGCTTTAATTAAATATTGTGGTATGACGAAAGTTAGAATATGAGTTTTAATAATTTGGACATTCGTGAATAAATTAATGAGTTTTGGAATAATTTTAAGATCTAAAATAACAAGAAATTTTGATAGCATGCTAATGGAAAAAGTTGAAATGAGGTAATGAGAATGAGGTTGGAGATTGAGTTTTATTTTAAAGGAATTTGATAAATTTCTGGTTCAGTGATTATTGCTCGAGCGATGGAGGTCCGCTCGACCGGGCTATCGGGACGACTACAGAATATTCACGAGCCCTGGAGAATTATGGGATGTGTATATACATGCTTAAGCCACGTGAGAGAAGGCACCACCAGCCTCATTTCTCATTTCTTTTTCTCTCTCTTCTTTCTCTATCTCCTCTTGAGAGAAAATCCACCTAACCATGAAACCCTAGTTTTCTACCACCCTAATTGAAGATGGAGGCTTGATTAGGAGAGATCAAAGGAATATACCAAGCTTTGGAGCAAGGAGAGTGAAGATAAAGCTTCGAGGGAGCAGGAAAATCCAACATCTAAATCCTAAGAGGGAGATTTGAAGAAATCACAAGCTGTCGAGCAAATCCAAGGTAGAATCTAGATTATCTCTTATGTTTTACGTAGATTTGGGTTGATATTTTGTGTATATGAGTAGAAATTGAGTCAATTTCATGCTTAATTAACATATTGACAGATTTGTGTGTGGGTTGAGTTAGTTTTCATGAAATTGGAGGTTCTTAGGAGATGATTATCCATGAAATTGAAGATTTGTTGTGTTAAAAAGAAGTTTTGAGACTTGAATCTAGTGTTCTTGAGTTAAAATGAAAGATTTGAAGCTTATTTGTAAAGGATTGTGCTTAGAGGTTTGAAACTCAAAACAGGGGCAAATCTGGAGTTCTCTCGGGCACCAGCGCGCTCGAGTGGAGCCCTGTCGGCTCGAGCGCTCACATGGCAGAAGGTTGGGCGCTCGAGCGCCCGACATCCGCTCGAGCGGACTGACTACGCAGGGTCAACTTCTTTTGATCATATCTCCCTCAGCCGGACTCTGAATTGGGTCATTCTTGTACTCAAATAGAATCCCCGAAAGTCCCCTTTCCAACAAGACTACTCTCACTAAAAAATTCCTTTTGTAGAAAAAGTTATGATTAAAATAGAGAGAGAATGTCAAGATTTCCAAATGATTTTCATCCATTTTTAGCCGAATGTTTTAGAAAAACTTATTTTCATTGTTGTTGGTCCTTTTTAATAAATTTCCAATCTAATAAGCTCGTAGCACACCTATGTATATACCTAAATTGAGTTAGGAAGCATGCATGGGGTAAATTGGTTGAGTTTTCTTTTACAATAATAGTGGATTGATATCTATGGATACATTGTGGGTGTATACCATTTTAAAATAATGTGATCTTCTTACTATCAACCTTGTGTTATTGGTGCTTGGTGACATTGAACTAATGATGTGAATTATAAGAAATCATATAATGAAAGTTGTGATACATGTGATTTGAGAATTTCATGGAAAACGTGGGTTTGGAATCAAAATGGTGTTTTATAGCAATAATTGGGAAAGAAACCAATAATTGGGTTGGACTCCTGGGTTTTTAACTATTAATGAACCGTATGGATTGATATGGATTAAGTTGGCCTTGCGGGTCTATGGTGAAGGACCGAAAACTTGCGTAAGATGGGGACCACGTGCCTACGGGTTAGCCCCCGAAACGTGGTGTTGTGTCGTGTTGAGTTATAGAGCTATCTATTACCCAATGATTTTGCGTAGCCTATTGGGATTAATAGGGAGGGGTTTCTATAAGCTGCGCCCGACACCGGTTCATTAGAGAAAATAGGGTTTTGTGAAAATCGAGAAATTAAAATAAATGATTTATAGATGGAAAATAATGAGATAAATGGAAGTAATTTTTGTGTTCGTGGATGTGTGTGTTAAAAAGGAAAGGAATTGAATTATGTGCATATTTTCGGTTACACCGATCACACCGCACAAATCATGCATTATATATGAGTTAATCTTTATCCTACGGGCTTCGGCTCATGTATATATTTTCAACAAATTTCAGGTTCCGAAGAGCGGGGTGGCATCAAAGCTGTGGATGCTTTTGGGAGGGACAAGTAGATGAAGTTATATTGTCTTTTGTTTTGTTGTACATAAGAAAATGGAAGTGATGAAATGAAGGTATTATTGAATGTTGAATGAATGTTATCTCAAACATTTGTGGTAAACCTGGGAATGTCATTTTGGAACATTAGTCATTTTGTTAAGACCGTTTAATGTTATATTCAATATTTTTTTGTCTAGGAGTATTACCTTTGGATAGATTTTATGTATATCTTGTTTTGGGGTTAGTACACGGACCTGGAATTGGGTCGTGACAGCCGGAGGGTCAAGATGTCAAAACTCTCGCATTGTAGTAGTTGCCCTCGACTCAGGTTCTCTATTTTTGGCCCTAGCAATCTCAGCTAGCTGACGGATGGAGCCTACCATCTCGCGCAGCAACTCTATCACGTCCATTGGTCCTTTGGTAGTATTTGCATCCCCAGCATCAGGGACTGGCATATCCTTTTGGCCCAAACCACGGCCACGGCCAAGGCCTCGACCACTGCCTCACCCTCTCCGTGTAAACATCAGCTCTATACAAAAGAATATAGAACATAAGATGCAGTATGTCGCATTAACATAAACCTTAACCACATAATCATGCTAACACATAGCCACATACGTTCAGGCTAAACAAACCCCACATATCGAGGAGAACCGACAAGAGTGACGCGTCAATTTGGATAACCTACTTAGATTTCTCGTCAAAAAACACATCGGCCAAATGCATTTCTAACTTGGCTTCCAAGTTTGTTAATCCAAACACCCGAAGGTAAGACTAACCAATCCTAAGGTTCAATCCCCATGCTCACATGTACACAAAATTCTCATGTTCAACAAGCTATTATATTCATGTTATCAAAACATTTAAACACATACAATCAAGTACACACAATCAACCTCACAAGGTGATGTACCCTCTTCCCACGGCTCTTAGGTATTCAAACCCAGAGCTCTAATACTATTTGTAACGACCCAAATCCCGGGGTCTCAGTCTCATGATAAAAGACATATGCATTAAATATATCGCTCTCAGGCTTATAACACAAGGTTTTAACGCCATAAACATGTAAAACATTACATGATCCAAAAGAAACGAAAAAAAGACTACAGATCTTTTGCCTCATCTGGCTCCTCCTGATCAACCAGCGTGATTATATGCACCTGAAAAATATTTTCAAATCCCACACTGTGAGCCAAAGCCCAGCAGAAACTAGACAAACATGTAATAAAAGCTAAACATACTAACAGAATAATATAATTGTTACGACTCTCCCAAGCCTCAAAAATGGTTTTTCATGATCAAAACAGGATGTAAAAAGAAATGAAAATTTCGACTCGCACAAGCCTCAAAACAGTTTGAGAAAATAAACACACGCAACACATGCAACCCACGCATCATACACAACACATGCAACCTGCGCAACACACGCATCTTCAGGACCACATTTCTGTCGCTCATTATGCATCTTTAGAACCACATTTCCATCCATCATTATGCATTTCACGAATTTTCACCGTATGACCACATATCCGCCCCAACTAACGCATCTTAAAAACTAGAGCTTTCATACACACAATGATGTATAAACACCACGTTTCACATAACTACGTCATCCCCGAGGAATGACAACAAAAAGAAACCCCCAAGGCCACATCACGACCTTCCCAAAAAAAAAGAAGAAAAACACCCCATTTAGGAGTTTAGTTGACTGAAAACCACCCTTCAATGGATTGAAAAGCTACTGGAAGTCTTCCAAAATTTCCTGTGTCTCAAGTCAGTTGACCGAACTACCCTCTTCAGTCGACTTAACCCACACACTGTCCATTTAGTCGACTGAACTCACACACTAAAAACTGCCCACTTCAGTCAACTGAACCCACACATTGTCTATTCAGTCGATTGAACTACCACTTAGTCGATTGAACTTCGAGAAAAACCCTAGCTTTGGTAGAAAAAGTTTCACAGCTCCTTTGTAACACCCAAATCAAACCAACCAAACTCTCATTTTTCAGAACCTACGGACATACACAAGTCCATAACTCCGAAAAGAAATCGTAAAATCCAACAACATTGAAAAACAACCGTAAAGAAACCTTTTCGTCCAACCAAACCTATTTAAAGAACAAATCCTAACTTTTACGAACATAAAATAACTTTTCATGCATTTTTAAACGGTAAAAACACATACAATTTCACGTAGCACCTCTTTAAGACATGAGAGTCTAGGATCTTACCTCATTGAATTAAAAACTCGATGCTCGAAACGCCAACTAAAAATGAACTTCGTCAAAATGATATTTTCGTCTAGATGAACGCGAAGCTCTCGGCGAGGAGAACAAGAATCCGCTATTCGATCGCCAAAAATCACGCCCGGGCCCACCAAATAGTTAGAGAGATGGCAGAAATTTTGTTTGAGAAAAAGAAACTTAACTTACAAGTTTCAAAATATCTCCTAAAATATCAAACCAAGGCTAATATTTATAGGGCCCACTGAAAATATATTTTTTTTTGCAATACAGCGCCCAACGATCCCGAGGTTCCACCCAACATGCATTTCTAAGCCTAAACGTGCATAAAACGCTCATGAACAAGCTATTGTAAAAATAATAAACAACACGTCGAAATACATCGAAAAATTAAAATGGGTCAGGGTCTCACAATAACATTTGAGTGAATCTTTATCTTACGAGCTCCGGCTCACGTATGCGTGTTAAATTATTTAAGGTTTCGAGGATCAAGGGTGATATCAGGGCAAAGGATGCATTTTGGGAAAGGCTAGAGGAAAGATTTAGTGTTTCTTTTGTATTTTATGTTATGTTTGTACATAAACTTAAGTGAATAGTTGTAATGATATTATTGTTGCAAGCGAACTCTTGAAAACTCAAAGCATTTGCTCGGAATTTGATATGTACGAGAATATGGTTGCTTAAAGAAAATATTTATTTTTCATATAAGTTTTGAACTCAACCTTTAGTGAAACAAAAGTTTTAGTTGATGACTTCTTATGTGGGTCGGTTTGGGGTTGGTTCACGGGTTGCCGGTGTTTGGGGCATGACATCTTCGATTCATTAAAACATTGTTAGCATTAAAACTTGTTAATTCGAATTGGGAGAGATGAAGTTATGACAATAGTGGGAATAAAGTAAAGGTGAATTAGAAAGGACGCATTGATATGCAAATATGAAGCAAGAATTGTGGTATATAAATAGTTTTAACTCATGATATAAATGTTGTGATAGAACTAAATGCATAAAGTGAGGTTGAGGCTAAAAAATGTGAAAAACTTGAACTTAGCGAATTAAATTAATGGTATGATTAGAGATATGGAAGAATAGTGGAATTCTTGTCAAATTTAAGAATTTTAAGTTGAAATGTTTAACAAAATGGTTTGAATTCATCGAAATGAATGTTGAAATATAATGAGAGAAAAATGGACTCAAAGGCTAAAGGGTGAAATTGATTGAATGTCAACAAGCGGTTCGATTATATGAAATTTGGTTTATTGATGGTTCAATTGTGACGCCTCGTCTTTCGGGCCCATCGGGACATACATAATTATAATTAAGGAAAATATTTTACCCATTCATTCATAGTTACATATAATAAGTACTACCTCATTAAGAGTTCTGAAACATTCAAAATATATAACAATTACAGGTTCACAAAAGAATCAACAAAAATTACAATGAGCCCGTAGAAACTGAACAAAAAGATCAAAAAGGGGTGGACTTCAAATTCTTCAATTTGTATGGCCGGGGCCTGCTGGTCCCTGCCACTCATCTTGCTCTTCAAAACCTCATTCTCCTTCGGGTGCAACTTCCTCAAAGAGTTCTTCTTCCTCACCTGTGGCACGAATGCCATGAGCCAAAACCCAGAAGCAAACTCCCGAAACCTTCTAACCAAACTTACAACAAAATATTCCACAACGCATATCATATAACACCTAGTAAAATTTATAGTCAAGGAGACAGATAAATTTTACAATTACGACAAGACAAACATATATAAGAACAAGTATACATGTGCGTGATGCAAATGAAAGCGATGCAACCAATTTTATTTTCTAATCCAATTTAAACTTAAGTTATTCTAAGTTCTCCTAAATCGAGGTGAACCATCCTAAATCCCGTGATCCCAACCACACTGGCCAAGTCTACCGACCGACAAACAGCGTTCCTTAAGCCGTGGGATTACTACGTAGCGGACTAAATGTCCAGCCAGGTCATCACTAACGGCAAGGGCGTGGACATGTTAACACTTCAGGCTCTCGACTCTCGCAAAATTTAACTCCTATTATTATGCCATCCGAACCGCCTTCACCAAAATAAAAATATCACAACAATGTGCGTTTAGCACTTGGGACAAAAATCTCTGAAAACAAATCAAGGCATATAGCAAATATCACAAAATTTCCAAATTTTCAAATTCCTAAGAATTCCAATTCTGTCAATCCAAGTATCAAGCTTAAGGTTCAATTTCATTCTTCCAAAAAAATATAAATAAAAAAATTCGGTGAACCCCGTAAACCCAATCCAATGATGATGTGATATGGCATATGCAACTACAATTTATAATTCACAAGTAGAAATTGATCATGGCTTTGCATGGAATTGTAAAATTATGAGCATGGAGTACTAGTTTATGAAACATGAGTTACAACATATAAAACATGGATTCAATTTAGCGACATGAATTCTAATCATCAATTAATCACTCTTTATACACTAATCATCCAATATAATTTAATTAAAACCTCTACTTTAAATCCCACATCATAACATGTCATTATACACTTAACAAAAATTAAGGTAATTGTTCAACTGTCAATTTAAAAAGTATAACAGTGTTTTGGGATATCGAGAAATGGAGATGAGTTGAAGAAGATTTTAATGTGAGATTAACAGATGGCTTAGGGGGTTACTTGTTTTGGTTGCTTTAAAGATTGAAGGATGTATGGACTTTGCTTTAGAGTATCCCTTGCTCCTTCTAGGCTCCTTCTTTCTTTCTCTCCAAGAACACTAATAAAATTTTCTAAACTCTCTCTCTCACTATGTTGCACGATAATATGAAGGAGAAAAGAACGGGTTTAGGTGTGCTTTTGTAGAAAAATTGGTAGGCTAATTATTACGATGTAAGCCTTATTTTAAATTTTTCTCAATTTCCATATATAATGGGAGGTGGACTTCTTTTGAGAATTGATTTTTCAGATTTTTGCAGAGGGAAAGTGAGCGAGGGCTATTTGGGGCAGACCGAAATCTAGTCTTGCATTAATTTAGGATTTAAATGATATTTTTGTACTATTTTGTGCAAGAAAACGCCTAAAATATTAATTTTGTGTATCTTTTTGGTGTAATATTTCTTGAGAAGTGAGTTTTGAGATTTCATTATTTGTACTCATTTGCTCATCTAAGGAGCGTTCTTTATACACTCTTATATCATTCTTGTTGTTATATTGTATTTGAGAAAGGTATTTCTCAAAAGAGGCTAATCCGGGTATAAGGATTGGGTTGTTTGAGAATGGTACATTCTCAAGATGAGGCTACTCCGCCTAGACTAAGGAGAGAGACTCCTCCGCTTATTGAAGGAGAGGTAGTAAGAAATCCTCATAGCAGTTGGCTTGAGGTAAGGACGTAGGCCGTTACGCCGAACCTTGTAAAATCTTGGTGTTCTTTTTTCTTGCTTGGTCATTTCTTTTATTTACTTTATTGCTTGCAGTTACATCACATACACTTGTACTTGAATCATTTATTTTTATTTCTCGCATCCTTTAAGGCTATAGAGAGTTCTGAATATTTTAATTTCTTTTTGCAAGAAACATTGCGAAATAAAATATTCTTATATTTTAATCAAGAAGCCATATTTAAAAAAGGTATACTTGCAAATTAAAGTTGAAAGCCACACTTATATTTTACATTGTTAAAACAAGAAGAGTGTTGAAATTGATTAACAAGAAGTGAACAAAAATTTGCACTTAAAACTTCTAAAAGGTTTTTATTTACAAAGTTCAATTAAGATATACTCATCTTTTAACAAGAAATTTTAAATATTGTAAATCTACACTTGTACTAAATCTTTCAACAAAAGGTTCTTGTTTATAAGTACAAATTTACTTGTGATTTAAATAAGTAATTTTCTTGGGAAATAAAAATCATACACTTGTATTTGAATATTTGATCTACGATTTTTTTTCAAATATCAAATTCACCCCCCTCTTGGGATTATACACTTGCTATCAATAATCTCAAGACAATATTGCATTGAGCTCCTATTATTTAATGCTTACCATTTCTTCACAGGTTAATACTCTCGATACCCGCCAATTAAATTTAATTACAGATAATTTAATTTAATCGGTATCTTGATATTTTTCTTAAGCCCTTCTACTTAACTTATTTGACCACCGGATAATTAAATCCACCTACAAGGTTTGGCCCAGTCAAAACTTATAACCTTCCTTAAGGGGGTATCGTTAATCCCGATCTTTCGGGACTTGGATTCCGTCAATAATTAACATTCGCCATAAATAATATCAATATCTAATTCACCGGGAATATAGACCCATATAAGATTGCACCCTCTAATGAATCAAAATAACGAATATTAAATATACACAAATCA
>JAUMHN010423916.1:0-12957 GCA_032360265.1 Heliamphora ciliata
TTATGCATGGATGTCCGATATTCTATATAGTATTTAATCTGGTGTGTAGAGTACGGCTTGCACACAGAAAATCAGATTTTAGGTTGTTGTAGAATATAAGTTTTATGTTCACAACTAAGATGAAAATGAACATACCATCGGTATGACTGTGGCACAGAGTTTTAGTAGGTTTGTCTTGGTTACGGAGAATAGATAATAGTGTCGTCTAGTGTTCTGACTCTCTGTGCTAGTACACTTTGTGTATATTGAACGGGATATTTGGGATAATTAATTTTATACTAACTATATAAATTAATTCATACCCCAATGTTATTATGAATAGTGCTTATTCTCTTAATCCTAAAATAATTATTGATTTGCATACATTTAATATTCTGTTTTGATTCATTAGAGGGTGTGATCTTATATGGGTCTAAATTTTTGGTGAGTTGGATAGTGGTATTATTTATATGACAAATATTAATTATTGACGGAATGCACGTCCCGAAAGATGAGGATTGACAATACCCCTTTAAAGAAACTTATAAGTTTTGACCGGGCCAAACCCTGCAGGTGGATTTGATTATCCAGCGGTCAAATAAGTTACGCGGAAGGGCTTAAGGAATATCAAGATGCCGATTAAATTAAATTATCAGTAATTAAATTTAATTGGCGGGTATCGAGAATCTTAACGTGGGGAGAAATAGTAAGTATTTAATAACAGGAGCTTAATGCTAGATGGTCTTGAGATTATGGGTCAGGGTAAAATTATAATTTTTTAGTTGTGTGAACTGTAATTCAGTATTTTATGAAAATTATAAAAATCGCTACTGGTTTTTCATAATTGTAAAAATTTCTTATAGGTGTCTGTATTCCACTGAAAGTCTTACTCATAATTACTCCTTAGATCCTTGCTGTAGCCCTATATATATGCGGGTAGGCTGAACTAGTTTTAGATCATAACTTATCTTTCAAGACTAAATATATTTGGGTTCTGTCGGTACGAGTTCTCAATAGTCCGTAGCTCACACTATGTTCGAGAATCATGTAAGAAAATACAGTAGAAGATCTGACTAGAGCTGCAACTTGGAATCAAACCGTAGTTGAAGAATCAACCAACAAGAAGGTAATCTTCTAAATTAACTTTGGCTGCACGGATTTTATTTTGATCGTTCGACGTGAAAAGTTTTATCTGGAGCCCATTTTGGCGTTTGCCCGTCCAGTTATTTTTCTACCAGAAATCATTTGCAAAAATAATTATCTTGACAGTTTTGCCTCCAACATGCTCAAGTACCTCTTCGAGAAGCCAGCATTAATAGGAAAGTTGGCCCGCTAGTTGTTGATGTTATTTGAGTTCGACTTATAGTATGTTACAAAAGAGTCCATAAAAGGGAGAGTCATTGCAGAGTTCTTGGCCAACTATTCCATTGAAGGGGAAGAAGAACCATTGTTTGAGTTTTCCGATGAAAAAATGTTGAAAAATGGAAAGGATCTATGGACCTTGTATTTCAATGAAACTTCGAACCAATATGTGTACAGGATAGGGATACTCTTAATCACCCCTGATGATTCCCATATCCCTTTGGCTTATAAGTAAAGTTTTGAGTTTACTAACAATCAAGCTGAGTATGAAGCTTGTCTAGCCGGATTGGAAGCAGCCTTAGAACTAAGGGCGAGAAAGGTCATGTCCCAAGCAAAAGGAGAGTAGAAGGTCAAAGAAGAAAGGTTGATCCAATATAACTGAAAGCTCGAAGTAATGATCCCCTTCTTTAAAAGTGTGGTGTTCACCCACGTCCTGAGGTTTCAGAACAAGTTCACTGATGCCTTGGCTACTTTAGCATTGATGATAGACATACCGCTAGGAGTAAGGATGAGACCCTTGGAGATTCAACAAAGAGATAAACCCGCAATCTGTAATATCATCACTACCCAAGAAGTCAATGATGGACTACCCTTGTATCACAACATTTGAAATTTCATTGAGAAGGGAGAGTACGCTAGTCGAGCCAACAAGAAAGATCAAAGAGCTATCAAAAGACTTGCTGCATAGTTTTTGATTTGTGGGGAAAAGCTGAACAAGAGAGGATAATAGGGAGTTAATAAACTTTGTATTGACACAGAGGTAGGACACGAACTAATGAGGGAGGTTCACAGAGGAGTTTATGGGCCTCATATAAATGGATTGGTGCTAGCAAAGAAGATTCTACATCAAGGATACTTTTGGATGATGATAGAAACATACTGTCACTAGTTTGTTTGAAGATGCCAAAAATGTCAAGGTCACGCGAACCTCATGCATGTGCCACCATTTTAGCTTTACAATATGACAACACCTTGGCCATTTTCAGTTTGGGAAATTGACATGATAGGAAAGATCACACCGAAAGCGTCAAATGGACATGAGTTTATTCTTGTAGCAATTGACTACTTCACAAAGTGGGTCAAAGCTACCACCTACTCTGTCCTAAAAGCCTCTCAAGTAGCTAAGTTCATCAAGGAGAATCTTTTTTGTCGATACGGGGTTTCGTATGAGATAATTTCTGACAATGGTTCTCACTTCTAAGGAGAAGTTATAGATTTTTGGGAGGAGTATTGAATTGTCAGTCATAAGTCTTCTCTGTATATACTACAAACCAATGGAGCTGTGGAAGCCAAAACGTGAAAAAGATTCTACAAAAGACGATAGAGGGAAGCAAAGATTGGCCAGAAAAGCTACCATTTGCACATTGGGGGTACCAAACATCGATTAGGATTTGTACCGGAGCAACACTGTATGCATTGGTTTATGGGATGGAAGAGGTCTTACCCATAGTGTTGCAGATTCCGCCTATGGTTGAAAGCAATGTTCCCGAATTAGAGTGGTAAAGGGACAGGTTTGAAGAATTACTCTTGTTTGATGAAAGAAAACACGTGGCACTATTTCACATCCAAGGGTATCAGAGAAGAATAGCTCGGGTGTTTAACAAGAAGGTTAAGTCTTGAAACTTGAAGGAAGGTGACTTAGTCCTCAAAGAGATCAGAGTCGCGGTCTTCGATCCAAGGGGCAAGTTTAAACCTAATTGGGGTGGACCTTTTCTTATCAAAACCCTAATGTCAGGAGGCGCTGCTATCCTTATGGATCTAGACAGGAATGTCTTCTCAACACCGATTAACTCAGACCGTCTTAAAAAGTCCAATCCCTGAGAGAAAACTCACAAAAGGAGGATGTCAATACTCGAGTGTAACCCGAGCCTCGAACTATGTTATGGCCCAATTCCCTTCTTCGATATACGTAGGTAGCTTCTGTCAAAAGTTCAGTCCAAACCTTTGTTTGAAATTTTCCCATTGTAACCATGTTCGAGTAGTTGATCAACGTGAAAGCATGCATTAAGTTTTTCTAATAAGATGGTTATATTGCAAAAATAAAAATTTAAAGAACAGTTTCAGAAAACACTACGAACTAGAGGAACTTTCATTAAGAAGTTTTACTAATTTAGTTTTGATTTCAAAAATAAGAGAGGCTAGCAAGTCCTCATCCTAAAAAGCAGAGAAAACAAATAAAATATTAGGGCGCAATGAAGTGAAGTCAAGTCCTTCTTTTGGCATCTCCTCCTTGTCTTGTGCTGCGCTCTAGCTCCTTCCCCAACCAAGCCTTGTAGTCTTTAGAAAGCTCGCTATCAAACTCTCTACCAACTGGCATCATTAGTTTAGAAGACCAAGCCTACTGCTACTGACCCAAGAAAGGGGCCCGGTGAGAACTGTAAAGATGGCTCACGGCTGCATCAGGCCTAGTCTGAGTACACCCAAACTGATTGAGGATACAATACAGATGATAGAAGGTGGCCAGCCTCAAACTGATCAACAGGACCCCCAAGGGATCCATAATAGCAGCAATCAAGAGAGAAATCTTCAACCAGGGGTATTGGCAGGAAATGTCCTCGTCAGTCAAAGAACTCAGAAAATCTCTCCAAGTAGCTTAAGTGGAGCAGAGGCGTTAGACCTGACGGTGGATAAACAACTTCACACTATAACTGTCAAATACGGGCTTCTCTAGTAAGTTCACTTTCTCCATCAAGCAAACCTAAGAGAAATAAAGAAAAAAAGAGAGCTGAGTGGAAAAATAAAGAGAAACAAAGAAAAGGGAGAGTTGAGCAAAACAATTGAGAGAAATATAGAAAAAAGGAGAGTTGAGTGAGCACCAGCAGCATAAGAGTATTACCAGCAAAGTAAGGTGCACCCTCAGTGCGGACCGCATCAAGGCCAAGAAATGTCTTAGCAAAGACTAATGGAATAGAGTCCCGGCCATCGTATATCTGATGAGCCACGTCCACTAGAGAAATACTAGCTCGTCCGTCAGAAGGTCCTAAGAGGGAACGAGCCAGTGGCCAGATGCAAAGAGCATAGCGACACTGAAGCTGAAAGGAGAAATCACCAAGAGAACCCTGAGGTCTGAAACGGTCTTTGATCCGTGCCACGCCAAGGAATGTGGCGTGGGTGATAAGTAAAGCATCGCGTTTGGAGAGGCCACAAAGTTGCATCAACTGATCCTTGGGACTCGAGAAGGGAGTAGGAACTATGACCTCATCTCGGGATGAGATCTTAAGAATGACGAAAAAGTCCTCCACCATCGGGCATAGCTCCTTGTACCCAAAACAAAATACGTGCACATCAGGGTCTCACAGTTGGGCAGCACCTCTCAAAAGATGTCTATCGATCCCCATGATTCTTAAGGAAAATAGTGCATCTAGACCAAAGTTGAGGAAGTTCTTGCGTGAGACCAAGGGGAACTCACCCATCCAGCCAAAAGAGAGATGTCATAAGAGTGAGCCATGGAGAAGACAAGAAAGATACAAAAAATTTCAGACAGTGGGGTCTAGTATAGGGGCCCCCTTTTATGGAGTCAAAATGGTGGGAGCCACAGAATCTTCCTTGAGTTTCACACCAAAAAGCTTTGCCGCGGCTGTTACCTTTTCCTCACAACTGCCACATCCAACTATCACGGCCGTCTTTCAATGTCACAACCACAAACTCCAAAACATCGGACCGTAAACTTTTTCTCATGTTTGTGCATGCTGCCACTTTTAAAAATCACAGCCGCGAGATCATTCCTCGTGGTCACAATGTTTTTTCTGCATAAAATTTGACAGCACCCCTCTTTCTGTGTTAACATACCCAAATCTTCGCTAGGAAGCTGTTAACAACTTGTAACATGAAAATGGGTTCGCAAGGCAGGATATCAACTCACAAATCATATGTCATGCATAATAACCAAGTCTAAGTAATCAAACATAATTTTCATACAAAAATAAAAGAAATCATAAGCATCCTTAGTAAGTAAAACGTAAACCAAAGGCACGAAGGCCCCATTCATCATAAGCAATGTATATAAGCATAAGCAAGCGTATCAAAGTATGTATCATCGGGCATGTAGGCCCAAGTAAAGAATAGGAACGCATGCCTCCATATACATGAGAAGAAGGAAAAAGAAAGTAGCAGCATAGCAGCAGTGGGGTCATCACTTTCATCAGGTCCTCTTCCTCCGGACCAGGTAGCCTCCCTAGGACGACTCTCCAGATGTCGACTTGGTCTCCTCTTCCTCTTCCTCTTCCTCCTTCTCCTCTGAGCTATCAACAATCTGTGCAGTGCCGGGAGTTTGAGCTCTAGACGAAGAAGCAGAAACCCACACAAAAGGTGCAGCTAGTGCAACACAACCTCCACGAGTCGTTAGGCCTCTACCCCGGTCGTGTTGAAAGAAGAAAGGGGTCATATCAGAAGGCAGTATATATTGAACAAAATGGAAAGTGCAGAAAGGTAAATAGATAATAATGAAGCATGTACCATGGCAGGGCCACCCCAGGGAGCAGCAAGAAGCTGCATACATTGAGAACGGAAGACACTATCCCAGCGACAGACTAGCAGCCACAGACCAGTGATGAGACAGAGGCACTCCTCACCCCACTCTCGGGGAAGCTGTCAAGAAAGTGATACATTAGTATAGGTAGTATGAAAGGCAGTATGTAAAACAGAGAAAGAAGGGAAGAAAGTTGTGCTTGCTCCATGCCGGGAGGAAGGTGTAGCTCCTATGTTGTCGGCTCTGGGATCTTAATCTGATGGAGGTTCCCATCCATGAATGTGTCCACTGTCCAGGAGCAACATAGCAGCATTAGTACCCATCATGGCGCGAATAACCTCAGCTGTATGAGAAGCGTCGGTCTAATGCATCTTAGCTTGATGTGCCTTCGAATTACGAAAGTGATCGTACCCCAAGGACTAACGAACCACACGCTCACCAAGGTACCACACTGTGCAGAATGGCCCCTCAAGCAAGACTCTGGTCTGGCTGACCTTCTGGCTCCAAATCAAATCGTCGCTGGCCCGCTCCTTCATGCCGACCCAGAGGTCCCAACGAACCTATAAAGCAAAGAAGCATGTCAGAAAGTAGTGTGTAGGAAAGGATGGGAACGAAGACAAGAAAAGAAAGAAAGGCATACCCGATCAGCTGTGAGAGTGTCTAGGAAATAGCGATCAACATCCAGATCCTTCCTGCCGGGCTTCGTACCCCGATATCTCCTCGCCCATCGGAGTGCCCAGGGGATCACAGAGGGGTCATAATAGGTGTTCACTGGCGAATGCATGCCAAGGAACTCATTGCCCCAGAGCTGCAAAGAATCAAAGACCAGCATCAGTACAGCTTGTAAGGAATGTGCAGATATGAAAATGAGAAAAGAAAGCAAGAGAAGAAGCAGATATACCTCCTAGATGCACCAGTAGTCACTAGTGCTCCGATCAGAAGTGCAGGTAGCAGCACTTATATAGCCATAGAGGGTAGCCAAGGGGGCTCCCCCCAGTCGAATGTGCCGTTGTTGTCTACCACCACCATCGCAGAGTTCTTGGCCAACTATCCCATTAAAGGGGAAAAAGAACCTGAATTTGAGTTTCCCGATGAACAAATGTTGAAAAACAAAAAGGATTCATGGACCTTGTATTTTGACGAAACATCGAACCAATATGTGTATGGCATAGGGATACTCTTAATCACCCCCGAAGATTCCCATATCCCTTTGGCTTATAAGTTAAGTATTGAGTTTACTAACAATCAAGCCGAGTATAAAGCTTGTATAGCCGGATTGGAAGCAGCCTTAGAAGTAAGGGCGAGAAAGGTCATGTCCCAAGCAAAAGGAGAGTAGAAGGTCAAAGAAGAAAGGTTGATCCAATATAACTGAAAGCTCGAAGTAATGATCCCCTTCTTTAAAAGTGTGGTGTTCACCCACGTCCTGAGGTTTCAGAACAAGTTCACTGATGCCTTAGCTACTCTGGCATCGATGATAGACATACCGCTAGGAGTAAGGATGAGACCCTTGGAGATTCAACAAAGAGAAAAACCCGCAATCTGTAATATCATCACTACCCAAGAAGTCAATGATGGACTACCCTCGTACCACAACATTTGAAATTTCATTGAGAAAGGAGAGTACGCTAGTCGAGCCAACAAGAAAGATCAAGGAGCTATCAAAAGACTTGCTGCACAATTTTTGATTTGTGGGGAAAAGATGAACAAGAGAGGATAATAGGGAGTTAATAAACTTTGTATTGACACAGAGGTAGGACACGAACTAATGAGGGAGGTTCACAGAGGAGTTTACGGGCCTTATATAAATGGATTGATGCTAGCCAAGAAGATTCTGCGTCAAGGATACTTTTGGATCATGATAGAAACATACTGTCACTAGTTTGGTTGAAGATGCCGAAAATGTCAAGTTCACGTGAACCTCATGCATGTGCCACCGTTTTAGCTTTACAATATGACAACACCTTGGCCATTTTCAGTTTGGAAAATTGACATGATAGGAAAGATCACACCTAAAGCGTCAAATGGACATGAGTTTATTCTTATAGCAATTGACAACTTCACAATGTGGGTTGAAGCTGCCTCCTACTCTGTCCTAAAAGCCTCTCATGTAGCCAAGTTCGTCAAGGAGAATCTTATCTGTCGATACGGGGTTTGGCATGAGATAATTTCTGACAATGGTTCTTATTTCTAAGGAGAAGTTATAGATCTTTGGGAGGAGTATTGAATTCTCAGTCATAAGTCTTATCAGTTTATACTGCAAACCAATGGAGTTGTGGAAGCCAAAACGTGAAAAAGATTCTACAAAAGATGATAGAGGAAAGCAAAAATTGGCCAAAAAAGCTATCATTTGCACTTTGGGGGTACCGAACATCGATCAAGACTTCTACCGGAGCAACACCGTATGCATTGGTTTATGGGATGGAAGCTTTCTTACCCATGGAGTTGGAGATTCCGTCTCTGAGAATAATGGTTGAAAGAAGTGTTCCCGAATTAGAGTGGTAGAGGGATAGGTTTGAAGAATTACTCTTGTTTGATGAAAGAAAACTCATGGCACTATTTCACATCCAAGGGTATCAGAGAAGAATAGCTCGGGCGTTTAACAAGAAGGTTAAGTCTCAAAACATGAAGAAAGGCGACTTAGTCATCAAAGAGATTAGAGCCGCAGTCTTCGATCCAAGGGGCAAGTTTAAACCTAATTGGGCTGGACCTTATTTTATCAAAACCCTAATGTCAGGAGGCGCTGCAATCCTTATGGATCTAGACAGGAATGTCTTCTCTACACCGATCAATTCAGACCAGCTTAAAAATTCCTATCCCTGAGAGAAAACTCGCAAAAGGAGGATGTCAATACTCGGGTGTAACCCGAACCTCAAACTATGTTATGGCCTGATTTCCTTCTTCGGGATACGTAGACAGCTTCTGTCAAAAGTTCGGTCCAAACTTTGTTTGAAATTTTTCCATTGTAACCATGTTCGAGTAGTTGATCAACGTAAAAGCATGCTTTAAGTTTTTCTAATAAGATGGTTATATTGCAAAAACGAAAATCTAAAGAACAGTTTCAGAAAACACTGCGAACTAGAGGAACTTTCATTAAGAAGTTTTACTAATTTAGTTTTGATTTCAAAAACAAGAGAGTCTAGCAAGTCCTCATCCTAAAAAGCAGAGAAAACAAACAAAATATTAGGGCACAATGAAGTCAAGTCAAGTCCTTCTTTTGGCATCTCCTCCTTGTCTTGTGCTGCGCTCTAGCTCCTTCCCCAACCAAGCCTTGTAGTCTTTAGAAAGCTCGCTATCAAACTCTCTACCAACTGGCATCATTAGTTTAGAAGACCAAGCCTACTGCTACTGACCCAAGAAAGGGGCCCGGTGAGAACTGTAAAGATGGCTCACGGCTGCATCAGGCCTAGTCTGAGTACACCCAAACTGATTGAGGATACAATACAGATGATAGAAGGTGGCCAGCCTCAAACCGATCAGCAGGACCCCCGAGCGATCCATAGTAGCAACAATCATGAGAGAAATCTTCAACCAGGGGTATTGGCAAGAAATATCCTCGTCAGTCAAAGAACTCGGAAAATCTCTCCAAGTAGCTTAAGTGGAGCAGAGGCGTTAGACCTGACAGTGGATAAACAACTTCACACTATAGCTGTCAAATACGGGCTTCTCTAGTAAGTTCACCTTCTCCATCAAGCAAACCTAAGAGAAATAAAGAAAAAACAGAGATGAGTGGAAAAATAAAGAGAAATAAAGAAAAGGAGAGTTGACCAGAAAAATAGAGAGAAATACAGAAAAAAGGAGAGTTGAGTGAGCACCAGCAGCAGAAGAGCACTACCTGCAAAATAAGGAGCACCCTCAGTGCGGACCGCGTCAAGGCCAAGAAATGACTTCGCAAAGACTAATGGAATGGAGTCCTGGCCCTCGTATATCTGATGAGCCACATCCACCGGAGAAATACTAGCTCGCCCGTCAGAAGGTCCCTAGAAGGAACGGGCCAGTGGATAGATGCAAAGAGCATAGCGACACTGAAGCTGAAAGGAGAAATCACCAAGAGAACCCTGAGGTCCAAAACGGTCTATGATCCGTGCCACGTCAAGGAATCCTTCGTGGGTGATAAGTAAAGCCTCGCGTTTGGAGAGGCCGCAAAGCTGCATCCGCTGTTCCTTGGGACTCAAGAAGGGAGTAGGAACTATGACCTCATCTCGAGATGATATCACAAGAAAGACGAAAATGTCCTCCACCGTCGGGCATAGCTCCTCATACCCAAAACAGAATATGTGGACATTAGGGTCTCACAGTTGGGCAGCATCTCTCGAAAGATGTCAATCAATCCCCATGGTTCTTAAGGAAAATAGTGCATCTTAACCAAAGTTGAGGATGTTCTTGCTCTCAACCAAGGAGAACTCACCTATCCAGCCAAAAGAGAGATGTCATAAGAGTGAGCCATGGAGAAGACAAGAAAGATACAAAAAATTTCAGACAGTGGGGTCTAGTATAGGGGCCCCCTTTTATGGAGTCAAAATGGGGGGAACCACAGAATCTGCCTTGAGTTTCACACCAAAAAGCTTTGCCGCGGCTGTTACCTTTTCCTCACGACCGCCACGTCCAACTATAACGGTCGTCTTTCAATGTCACAGCCGCAAACTCCAAAACATCGGACCACAAACTCTTTCGCATGTTTGTGTAGGCTGCCACTTTTAAAAATCACAGCCACGAGATCATTCCTCATGGTTGCAATGTTGTTTATGCATAAATTTTGACAGCACCCCTCTTTCTTTGTTAGCATACCCAAATCTTCACTAAGAACCTGTTAGCAACTAGTAACATGAAAACGGGCTCGCAAGGCAGGATATCAACTCACAAACCGTATGTCATGCTTAATAACCAAATCTAAGTAATCAAAAATAATTTTCATACAAAAATAAAATAAATCATAAGCATTCATAGTAAGTAAAACGTAAACCAAAGGCACGAAGGCCCTATTCATCAGAAGTAATGTTTACAAGCAAGCGTATCAAAGTATGTATCATCGGGCATGTAGGCCCAAGTAAAGAATAGGCACGCAGGCCTCCATATACATGAGAAGAAGGAAAAAGAAAGTAGCAGCAGAGTAGCAGTGGGGTCATCACTCTCATCAGGTCCTCTTCCTCCGGACCACATAGCCTCCCTAGGACGACTCTCCAGATGTCGACTTGGTCTCCTCTTCCTCTTTCTCCTCCTCCTCTGAGCTATCAACAATCTGTGCAGTGGCGGGAGTTTGAGCTCTAGACGAAGAAGCAGAAACCCACACAAAAGGTGCAGCTGGTGCAACACCACCTCCACGAGTCCTCAGGCCTCTTCCCCGGTCGCGTTGAAAGAAGAAAGGGGTCATATCAGAAGGCAGTATATATTGAACATAATGGAAAGTGTAGAAAGGTAAATAGAGAATAATGAAGCATGTACTATGGCAGGGCCACCCTAGGGAGCAGCAAGAGGCTGCATACACTGAGAACGGAAGACCAGTGATGAGACGGAGGCACTCCTCACCCCACTCTCGGGGAAGCTGTAAAGAAAGTGATACATCAGTATAGGCAGTATGAAATGCAGTATGTAAAACAGAGAAAGAAGGGAAGAAAGTTGTGCTTGCTCCACGCCGGGAGGAAGGTGTAGCTCCTATGTTGTCGGCTCTGGGATCTTAATCTGATGGAGGTTCCCATCCACGAATGTGTCCACTGTCCAGGAGCAACATAGCAGCATTAGTACCCGTCATAGCGCGAACAACCTCAGCTGTATAAAGGGCGTCGGTCTAATGCATCTTAGCCGGATGTGCCTTCGAAATACGAAAGTGATCGTACCCCAAGGACTAACGAACCACATGCTTGCCAAGGTACCACTCTGTGCAGAATGGCCCCTCAAGCAAGACTCAAGTCTGGCTGACCTCCTGGCTCCAAATCAAATCGTAGCTGGCCAGCTCCTTGATGCTGACCTAGAGGTCCCAATGAACCTGCAAAGCAAAGAAGCATGTCAGAAAGTAGTGTGTATGAAAGGATGGGAACAAAGACAAGAAAAGAAAGAAAGGCATACCCGATCAGCTGTGAGAGTGTCCAGGAAATAGCGGTCATCATCCAGATCCTTCCTGTCAGGCTTCGTACCCCGATATCTCCTCGCCCATCGGAGCGCCCAGGGGATCACAGTGGGGTCATCATAAGTGTTCGCTGGCGAATGCATGCCAAGGAACTCATAGCCCCAGAGCTACAAAGAATCAAAGACCAGCATCAGTACAGCATGTAAGGAATGTGTAGATATGAAAATGAGAAAAGAAAGCAAGAGAAGAAGCAGATATACCTCCTAGTTGCACCAGTAGTCACTAGTGCTCTGACCAGAGGTGCGGGTAGCAGCACTTATATAGCCATAGATGGTAGCTAAGTGGGCTCCCCCCAGTCGAATGTACCGATGTTGTCTACCACTATAACACCCTGCTCCCGCAAGGCACCAATCCTACACAAAGGGATAAGATCCCGCCGCAAACCGACAGCCCAAGAGATAGACAAGGAGAAAAACATAAACAACCACAAATATCTTATTATCAAAAGAGGTAAACATGAGTCACTAGGGATTCACCATCCCAAGGCATACATTACTTCGAAAAGGTAAAAAACTTTCAAATCTTATACATGAAGCTTTGCTAACACTAAAACTAAACAAAAAAAAGACTGGCCAAAACTATTTCCAACACCAGAACCAAAACTACTCGACGATGTCTATGGTGGACCAACTCTTAGCCGTTCCTGGTATCTTCAACCACAAAGGTTATAAGAGAGAGCACTTACCATTATCATAAACATAAAAGACAGTTACTTAGGTAAGGATAATTGAAAACTTTCTAAAAATTGTTCATAACATTTTCCATGAAAATATAGAAACTGATGCATTTTCATGAACATGAAAACATCACAGATTATACAGAATCTTCTCAGTATTTCAAACAAAAATATGTCCTGGCTCAACCGCCGTAAATTTAAAACAAAAATATGTCTAGACTCAAACCCCAGCAGTGCCCAAGTAGTCGTCAACCTCACGACCGGGAGTTCCGATGGTACCGTAACCTCAATTCTCAATGCACAGATAGCAACGTGATGGAATGAGGGCCACTCTCCACCAAGCACGAGTGG
>JAUMHN010423927.1:0-12954 GCA_032360265.1 Heliamphora ciliata
AGCAAAGCCCTCCATCATACTCTCTCATATACATCAAGTTTGTGCTTCAAATTCTTCATTTTTATGAATCATTTTTTAGAAAAAATCTTAGAATTCCTCCATTGAGTTTCTCACTTATATATCATTTGGAGTGAACATTAATGTGCTTTATTTGTATTTATTTGCTCGCTGAAGGAGCTTATTCATTATATAATTCTATTTGGATTTCTTGTTATTCTTGTTGTAACTTGAGAAGGTAATTTTCAAGAAAGACCACTTCGCCTATTGAAGAAGAGAGGGAACTCCGCCTATAAGGAGTGTGTACTTGAGGAGGGGGCATCCTCAAGAGAGGCTACTCCGCTTAGACTAAGGAGAGATGCTACTCTGCCTAGACTAAGGAGAGAGGCTACTCCGCCTACTGCATGAGTGTTTAGTGGAATTCTCATAGCGGTTGCATGAGACAAGGGCGTAGGCCAGTGGGCCGAACCTTATAAATCTTGGTGTCGTATCTCTCTAACTCTATCTCTTTAATTCCGCACTTTAAATTCTATATCTACTTGAATTTGTTTGTTAGAGAATATTTGTGGATGTTTGGGATTGCATGTTAATTAGGTCAATATTGGCATAAATTTTTTAAATATCCAATTCACCCCCCCTCTTGGGATTACACCTACACTATCAATTGGTATCAGAGCGAGTCACATTTTTTTAATAAGTTTTTGTGAAAAGATCCATGACTCAAATCAGTGCATCTCCTTTTGGTGAGGAACAATCGTCAGCACAACCTCCTTTATTTTGTGGCATGCATTATACATTTTAGAAACAACACAAGAAATTTTTTATTTAAAGTATGAATTGGCATGCTTGGCAAGTTGTAGAAAAAGGCGATTATGTTCCCATGAAAATAGTTGATGGAAATAAAGTTCCTAAACTTGACCATGGAAATAAAGTTCCTAAACTTGACCATAACTTGCATAAGTGCTCAACAAATTTGAAAAAACCTTGAAATCGCATACGAAAGAACTGATGATGTTAGAGATTCTAGAATAGATTCATTAACAAGTGAATATAAGTCTTTTAAGATGCATACTCATGAATCAATTTCTGAAATGTATACTCGATTTACGCATATCATCAATTCTTTACATGCTCTTGGAAAGACTTACCCTTCTTATGAATTATTGAGAAAAGTGCTTAGGGGCTTGCCACCAGTATGGGAAGCTAAAGCTACAGCCATTACGGAAGCTAGAGATTTGAAAAAGATGACCTTGGATGAACTCATCGGGTCACTCCTTACCTATGAGATGGAAATCAATGATAAAGAAATCGAGCTCAATAAAGGAAAGGTGGTTGTCTTCAAAACATCAAATGAGAACTCTAGTGATGAAAATGATAAAGATCGTGATATGAAGCTCATCACTAGAAAGCTTGAAAAATTTTTAAGAAAGGACAAAAAGCTTGCAAAGAAATCCCAAGGCCTTAAAAAGTACAAAAGTGATTCAAGTGAAAAGGAATCAAGAAAGAAAGATTTCAAAAAGAAGAAGAAGAAAGTTATGAAGGCTACAACCTGAGATTAACTTGACTCAAGCACTTTTAATGAGGATTCATGCAATGAGGTAAATCTTTACTATATGGCTCATAGCATTTGTGAGGAAAATTCTAAAACTACAAGTACTTCAAATAAATTAAATTCTAATAGTGATAAATCATTGCCTACATTTGAGGAACTTAACAAGGAGTTTTATGATTTATATAAATATTTTTTGAAGTTAGGTAAGAAAATTGTTTCTTTGAAAATGGAAATTAAAAATCTTTTAAAAGAACTGATTGAGTTAAAATCATCTTATGAGATTTTTGAAAAAGATCATAAAATTGAAATTTTCACTATTGAAGAAGAAAATAATTATTTAACAGATGAGTTTAAAAGAATAAAATCTTCTCGTAGCGAAAATGAGATTATAAAGTTAAAGAGGAAAATTAAAAACTTAGAGCCTTCTTCAAGTAATACTTGTTCTAAAAATAATCATGCCAAAACTTCTTGTTTATATTGTATGAAAAATGGTCATATTAGGTATAATTACCCTTGTAGAGGAAAAAAGAGGTATTGATAAAAAACATTATTTGAAAAATGAAGTATGATCCGAGTACTAACTTTAATGGACCTAAGAAGGTATGAGTACCAAAAGATCCTATTTAAATCTGTATTGTAGGTGCTTGGATGCCTCCACTCGATCGATCAAGAAAATCATAGTAAGTGGAAGCCCAAAGCACGTGTGGGATGTCAAGTCAAGATTTAAAATGGAATATTGCTTGGGACTTGACAAAGTGATCATTGGAAACTCAAATGATATAATCTTTCATATGTACTTTTGTACCTCTTTTATTATGAAAAATGACTCATTGCATGTAAAATAGCTAAATATCATTTTTATATAAATTGAGTCATTAAACATAGCAATGTGCTCTTAATATGGATAATAATATTTTTCTTGTACTTAAGTCATGCATTATATTTCTGCTGAAATCTTATGTGCAATGACTTAGAGAGTAAATATCTTTTTGAAAGTCATACATATGCAAATGGAGCATAAATATCTTTGTTGAAAATATCATTTCATAATTCATACTATGCCTTAATTCTTTAGTGCTCAATTTTCATACTCATAAAATAAAATGACAATGTGCTCTAGATGTTCACATCCTTTTTGTCATAACTGAATTTTCTGTATTAAGAATGTATATACATTTTTTTTCATAAGATCATATCTGTGTTTATAATTTATATCAATTTTTCAAATTTGAATGTAGATAAAAATGACTTTTTAAGTAACATTTGATATCATTTTCTAAAAAGTCATAATAATTGGTATTGTATGCTATTCCTTGGAGAAAACTTTTTGCATATGTATGCTTAATGGATCATAATTTTCTCATGCATATTGATTGTTAAATTAGTAAAAGAAAAAATTTTCTATCCTTTTAATTGGTATGATTTGAGTTAATAGAAATGATATAAAAGAAATCATACTTTTAAAATTATATGGGTATCATAATATTTTTCTAAAACAATAATTGTTAAATTAAAATAGAGTGAAAATGTTTTCCTTATTTTAATTGGTATTATTATGAAAGTTATTGTGCACGTGAAATCATAGGTTTATTGAATCTAATATAAATGGCATTGTTGTCCTAAAAGTTTTAAGCTGTGGCACAAGATTTCAACCAATGCACAAATAGCTACTTTGGAAGCCATTTGCATATTATCTACCCATGCTTTGAAATAAGTGTTGTTTTAACGCCTTAAATGTGCTTTCATGCAAAGTTATTATCTTCATTATTGGTGTAAAAATAATAATTTTCAATGATTTTCTTATAAAGTGGGGGAGAATGATTAACAATTGGTATTATTTATATTTTTACCCATGAATAACAATTGGCATCAGATTATGAATTGGTATCAGTTTATCAATTAGTATAATTTGATATCGAATAACAATTGGTATCATATCAATTAGTATTATTTTGACAATTAATTTTTCTAACAATTGGTATCTTAGTTTTCCGTCAAATGATGCTATACCAAAAAGTGGGAGAATACTTTTTTAATAAATTTTATTTTTAAGCTTCTACTTTTTTATGATGTCAAAAGGGGAGAATATTTGAGCAAAATAAGTACTATTATTTTAACATTCCTTTTAATATGAGAAAAAGAGAGCATATACACTGCACTTAATGATTAAATCTTTTTGATATGTAAAAAGGGTGAGAGCTTATATTTTAAATATTTTGATAATGTCAAAGGGGGAGAATACTTGGAAGAAAATGTATAACTTTTGCATTCCTTTTGATATGTTAAACAGGGGGAGATTTTGTGTTAAATTGCTTATGTATGCCTTAATAACTTTTCTCATAGAAATGCAATTTACCACATTCATCTATCAAATTGTACTTAAATGTCTATCATTTGAAAATTCAAAGTCCTTGAATTAATTGCATTATATTTTATAATGCTTGGTTATATGCATATTGTGAGGAGGAGCCTTGTAAAGGCAATCTCATTTTTCTCTTTGTTTGTCAACATCAAAAAGGGAGAGATTGTTGGTCTAATTAGGTTTCAACCTATTTTGATGATAACAAACCAAAGTTTCTAATTGTGCAAATTGAGTGTGTTCATAGGACTTTAATGACACAAGCACAATTGAGAAAGCAAAATGGAAGCCATGAAGCATGAAGATCATATACAAGTGGCTAAGATCCATAGAGCATGAGAAAAACTAAGAAGAAAAGAAAAAGACTTGAAGGACTTGAAAATTTTCTAAGTGTAAATGCACTAGGACTTATGTAAATTCATAAACCATTGGTTATATGTGTGAAAGCACATAGGAGACCTTAGTCTGACCCTAGGTACTTAATATTTTATGGAAAATTATTTTCAAATTATAAAATGTGTTTTAAAATGTTTCAAAAGAAGTTCGGCCAAAAATATGCAAAAAAGTGTGAAGAAAATTGGCATACCTTCAGTTTTTGGGTCATAACTTTTTGTACAAAATGAATTTTTCTATTAGATTTGAACCATTAGAAAGTAGACCTCTGAGGCTTTAATTTGAACACAAGAATGACCATATTCGGAGTCCAGATGAAGGAGTTATGGTCATTTGAAATCGAGAAAATTGATTAGTCGCCATCCAGTCGACTGATCACTGGATCTAGTCGACTGAAGGCTCATCCAGTCGACTGAATGGTCAACTTCAGTCGACTGAACAGACTATAATTTGAATATATTTTGCAATAACGGCTAATTTGACCATTACCAAATTTAGCCCAACGGTTAGTTCATGTTTTTGCCTTATAAATAGACCTCTTAAGCCTTGAAAAATATATTGCAAATCCCTCCATCATACTCTCTCATATGCATCAAGTTTGTGCTTCAAATTCTTCATTTTTATGAATCATTTTTTAGAGAAAATCTTAGAATTCCTCTATTAAGCTTTTCACTTATATATCCTTTTGAGTGAACATTAGTGTGTTTTATTTATATTCATTTGCTCAGTGAATGAGCTTATTCATTGTATAATCCTATTAGGATTTCTTGTTATTCTTGTTATAACTTGAGAAGGTGATTTTCAAGAAAGGCCATTGAAGAAGAGAGGGAACTCCGCCTATAAGGAGTGTGTACTTGAGGAGGGGACATTCTCAAGAGAGGCTACTCCGCCTACACTAAGGAGAGAGGCTGCTCCGCCTACTGAAGGAGTGTTTAGTGGAATTCTCATAGCGGTTGACTTGAGGTAAGGACGTAGGCCGGTAGGCCGAACCTTGTAAATCTTGGTGTCGTATCTCTCTAACTCTATCTCTTTAATTCCATACTTTAAATTCTATATCTACTTGAATTAGTTTGTTAGAGAATACTTGTGAACGTTTGGGATTGCATGTTTAATTAGGTCAATATTAACATAAATTTTTTAAATACCCAATTCACCCCCCTCTTGGGATTGCACCTACACTATAGTTAATGTTTAATTAGGCAGTTGGTTAGTGGAGTTGGTGCCAGCTGTTGTAATAACATAACCTAACAGTGAGTTGTTGAGTATAAATAGGAGCAAGGTGACTGTATCGATCTGTCGAGTAAGATATATGAAATAACAAAGCTTTCAGTTCTTAGTTTCCTTTGGTTTTTGGTTTTTCTTATGGTATCAGAGCCTTAGACTCCCGCAAGAATGAGTTCTCAATCTTCCATTTCTTCATCATCTTTGATGCTTCCTTCTGGTCTCAATTTACTAATTTTCAATCTAAATTCGTTTGTCACAATCAAATTAGATTCTATAAACTATATTGTGTGGAGGAGCCAAATACAAAACATTCTTAGAGCTATTAATCTCATTAGATACGTGGATAGATGGATCCATTATCCTCCATTGTAGATTCTGGATGAATCAAATAAGGAAATCGATAATCCTGAAGCAATGAAATGGAAACTCATTGATTCGCATATGCTCAATTGTATCACAGCTACATTATCTTCGAAGAAATTCAGAGTTAAAGGAAATTGAAACTGATTTTACTTAATCTCCAAGTATTACAATCTGGATCATATTCACACAAGTGAAGAAGAGATATTGTGCATAGCTAGCAGTCATAGTGCAATAACTAATTATTGCCACGTGTACAAATAATAACCAAATCTGTTAACCATAAGCTAGACAAGTGTCTTCAGGCTCCACTTGAGGCTTTGGATTATCATCCCCCCTCAAGCGCATGATGGGAGAGACCAACATAAGCTTGGTGCATAAAGTATGAAATCTGTAAATAGGTAAAGGCTTGGTAAACACATCAGCCAATTGAGCAACAGACGGCACATGGTGGACAGATAACAATTTGGAATTGACTTGCTCTCGAATGTAATGGTAATCAATCTCGATGTGTTTAGAACGAGCATGAAACACCAGATTAGAACTCAAGGCAATAGGAGAGAGATTTTCATAATACAACACGGGGATGAGCAAGATTGATATGAAAGTCAGTAAGAAGCATGCGAACCCAGCTAATTTCAACAGTTGTTTGTGCGAGAGCCGTATATTCAGCTTTAGTGGAAGATCGGGCAACTGTAGGCTGCTTTTTAGCTGACCAAGAAATTAGATTCGACCCAAGAAAAATGCAAAATCCAGTCGTAGATCGTCGATCAAATTGGAATAAGCAGTAAGTGTAAAAGACCCAGTTGAAAAATTAAGACCAGAAGCGAGAGAGCCTTTGAGATACCGGAGGATTCGTTTTAACAACATGAAATGAGCGACGGTAGGAGCATGCATATGTTGGCATATTTGGTTAACAGCAAAGGAAAGATCAGGACGAGTAATGGTTAGGTACTGCAAAGCACCCACAAGACTTCGATATAATGTTGGCTGGGAGAAAAGAGTGCTGTCAATGTGAGATGAAGGTTTGATAGGGAGTGGAGTGGGGCATGGTTTGCACTGTGACATGCCGGCCTTGTGTAACAAATTGAGAGCATACTCTTGTTGAGAGAGGAAATAACCGTCTGAGTTCTTTGTGACTTCTATACCCAAAAAATGAGAAATGGAGCCCAAGTCTTTGACAGAAAAGGAAGACCGCATTTGATGAAGGAGAATTTGAATAAGCTGAGGATTATTACCAGTAAGTAGAATATCATCAACGTAAATAAGAAGAGCTAAAAAGGAATGAGATGTCTTATAGACAAAAAGAGACGTATCGAAATGACTTTGCTTGAACCCAAAAGTTAAAAAAAAGGAGGAAAATGTAGAAAACCATGCTCTAGGAGCTTGTTTAAGGCCATAGAGTGCCTTACGCAGTCGACAAACATAGTTAGGATGAATGAGATCTTCAAACCCTTAAGGTTGGGTAAGATAGACCTCCTCATGAAGAATGCCTTGTAAGAAGGCATTCGAAATATCTAATTGCGTAATGGACCAGCCAAAGTGAAGAGCTAAGCAAAGAAATAAACGAATGGTAGGTTGTTTCGCAATAGGGCTAAATGTATCATGATAGTCGATGCCCTCCTCTTGAAGGTAGCCTTTAGCCACTAAGCGAGCTTTATACCTTGCTATGGAACCATCAGCATGTCGCTTGATACGATATATCCACTTGCACCCAATAGCATGTTTGTTCGCTGGTAAAGGAACAAGGTTCCAAGAACCTTGTTTTTGTAAGGCTTGAAAGTCCTCAAGCATGGCTTGCTACCAATGTGGAGAAAGACTAGCTTGGTGAAAGGTCGTAGGTTCTACATCAGATGATGTAGCAGAAGCAGTTAAACAGAGAGGAGTGTGAGGTTTATAAACTCCTCGTTTAGATCAAATTAGCATTGGATGACAATTAATAGGCTCAATAGAGATAGCAGGTGAACTAGGAAGAGGATGAGGAATTGAAGAATTGAAGACTGGTTGAGGAGCAGAGGCACAGATTAGAGTGGGAGTCGAAGGAGATGAGGGAGAGGTGGAAGGGGAAGATGTAGAACCAAAAGAAGTCAGAGAAAGCTGAGATCTAAATGAGGTAGATGGGGTAGAATTCTGAGAAGTCTAGGAAGGTGGCAAAGGAGATTTAGATGAGGAGGACCAAAAGGAATGGGACATCTTGGTAGAGGGTGATGAAATAGTAGATAGTGTAGTATATGGGAACACATGTTCATGAAAAATGACATACCGTGAGAGATAGATATGACCAGTTGTATAATTAAGGCATCGATAACCTTTGGTAGTTGGATGATATCCTAAAAATACACATGGAATGGATCGAGGCTGTAATTTATGGTTATTATAGGGTCAAATTCAAGGGAAACACCGGCATCCAAAAGTTTTCATGAAACGAAAATTAGGTGGTTGATGAAATAACTTCCCATATGGAGTCAAGTTTCCTAATTTGAGACTCGGAAGTCTATTAATAAGGTGTGTGGCAGTAGCTAATGCCTCAAACCAGAAATCAAGAGGGACAGACGACTGACTTAACAGGGCAATAGTTGTTTCAACAATGTGTTGGTGCTTCCTTTCACCCACTCTATTTTGAGATCGAGTGTGAGGACATGACTGTTGATGCACAATGCCATGGTGAGTTAGAAAATCTTTAGACTTTGAACTGGTAAATTTCCCTCCACTATCAATGTGAAGCACTTTAATACGAGTGTCAAATTGAATTTCAGCATATTGTTTAAATTCAAGAAATTTTGTGTATGTTTCACTCTTGTAAGTCATAGGAAACACCCAAGTGAGTTTGCTATTCTCATCCACAAACAAGACATAATACTTGATAGTAGGATTTGACTGTTGAAAGGGGCCCCATACATCATTGTGTACTAGAAATAGGGGCTTATTAACAAATGAATCAGATATAGGAAAAGGTAATCTATGTGACTTAGACACACAATAGTGTGTGCACACTTTATCACACCTGGGAATACATGGAAGTTTAAACCTGTTGAGGATGTGGCCAAGCTTTTTGTGAGACGGATGTCCTAATCGATGATGCCAAACATCTTTTGAAACTTTAGCAGAGAAACATTGGTTAGAATAAGGATTAACAGCATTGGATGAAGGAAAACATAGGCTAGGAAATTGATAGAAACCTTGAGAGTAAATTCCATTGTAGAGAGGTTTCCTTGTGACCTTGTCCTGGATGATAAAAGAATCTTTGTCAAATGTAATGGAACAATTGTTTTTTGAAGTTAATTGGTGAACCGAGAGCAAATTGGGACCAATTTCAAGTATATGAAGAATATGATTGAGTTGAAAAGAATGAGTTGGAGTAGGAAGATTACCATGTCCTATATTCAAGATAGGTAAAGTGTTTCCATTACCAAAGGTAACCTGATCTTCTCCTTGATATGGCTGATATTGCTGTAGATTTTGTAAATTGTTGGTCATGTGACAAGTTACAACTGAATCGACATACCAACTGGGAGAGGTATCTGATGGTCCAATAGAGGTTGAATAAGCCTTCTTTGAATTATTCTGAAACTCATCAAAATGTGGTTGATTTGGGGACTGAAATGAAGTATCCAATCGAAACCAACACTCGAGGGCGGTGTGATTGTTCTTTCCACAAGTTTGACAGACAACAGTGGATGAATTAGTATAGAGATTTCGTCCACCTCGTCGAAAATTTCTATGATTTTAATTAAAGCTTCTTCCTCAGTTTTCTCGAAAAACTGGCCTAGATCCTCTGAAGTTAGAACTCGTAGTTCTATTACCAAATGAGCTAAGTATTCCTTGCGACGATTCTCCTTTCATAGCTGGATAAGCTATAGTAAGTTCAGATCCATTACTTTTATTTAATGATTCAACATGTATTGCTTCAACACACAGCAATGCACTTAGATCAGCCATGGTAATAGGTTCAGATCTGGTGCGTATTGTAGTTTTAAAAGCTGAATATTCATTTGGCAGTCTGTTCAATGTAATCAGCACCAGATCTTCATCATCAATCGGAGATGAAGCAATCGCAAGTTGTTCATTGATACCGCGGATTTCGTTGAGATAACTCTCCATTGTTTGAGATCCTTTAACAATCTTGTTCAACTTGATTTTTAAATTGATATATATGAGATCTTGAGAGAGATGTAAACTTCTTCTCAAGAGTCATCCAAATTTCATGACTTGTTTTGCAATGCAAAATAGACGTAAAAAGCATAGGAGAAAGAGTAGCTGCAATGCAACTATACAGATGTGCATCAACTGTTTTCCACTGTGTAAACTCTGGATTCAATTCCTGATTATTATCGTCTTCAAATATTTTTTCAGCTGGACATGGATTTGTGCCTTTGATATAGTCAAGTAGTTTTGTTGCTAGCAGAATATTCAGAATCTGATTCTTCCAAAAAAAAAAAAAAGTTTGAACCATCTAGTTTCAATGTGACATAGGAATTAAGGTTTGGAAATGAGGAGATTAAGATTGGAAGGAAGAGCACTGGCCATGATCGAGGAGTTTGCTCATGAGAGCTGTGGAAACTCTGATACCATAAAAAAATTTAAAGTTAAAAGAAATTAAAACTGATTTTACTTAATTTCCAAATATTACAATTTGGATTTTATTTATACAAGTGAAAAAGAGATATTATGTCCAGCTAGGTGTTATTGTGTAATAAATAATTATTGCCGCGTGTACAAAGAATAACCAAATCTGTTAACCAGTCTTCAGGCTCCACTTGAGGGCTCCACTTGAGGCTCTGGCTTATCAATCTTCAACAGTTTACACAACAATTCTGTCATGCAAGCATTGTTTTGAAGTCTGGGAGATCTTGAGTAAGAAATTCACTGCTTTGTCTAGATCTCATGTTCAGCAACTGAAGATAAAGCTGCATATTAATGTGAGCAAACAATCGAAATCAATGGAACAATATCTACATGAAATCAGAGAATTATTAGAGCTACATCAAGATCGATTACCATGGAAGAACTCTTAGCTCTTTCTCTATTCTGAGGCTATACACGTTGAGAAAGCTGACGCAATCTCAAGGTGATTTGAGTGTTGCGTTTGCAACGGCTACAACAAATTCTTCCACTAATCCTCAATACTCCAGTAGAAATTCATCAAAAATGAGAGGACGTTTCTCTTATCGAGGAAATCGTGGGTAAAAAATGAGCTCCCGCTTTTCTCGCAGAGGCGGTGGTCGATTGAACTCAAATTCGTCTTCACAACCGATTATGTGTCAAATCTGTGGTAAGTTGTATCATTCGGCCATCGATTGCTGGCATTGCATGGATGTGAATGTTCAGAATCCTCGATCTTCTATGCCTACTTCTCAACCTAGGGCATGGACCACCGCAACTTTACCAAATTCGCAGATTTCGCCAATTTCACCCACTTCCTCCCAAAATTGGTATCTCGATTCAGCGTCCACTGATCATATTACCAATGACCTCAATAATTTGCAGATCTATCAACCCTATCGAGGCTCAGATCATGTTACCATAGCTGATGGTACTCACTCAGGTGACGGTATATTACCGACTCCTCATGCCTTATTTCGTTTAGCTAAGGTTCTTCATGTGCCTCAAATGACCTCTAATCTCCGTTCTATTCAACAATTCACTAAGGATAACAATTGCTTGGTTATCTTTGACACCGGTTCCTTTGTGATTCAGGACAAGGCCACGAATCGAGTTCTGCATAAAGGTACCAACATCAATGGCTTGTATCAGCTGTCATCACTGTTTAAGCCTTCTTCTTTTGATTGTCGAGCTCTCTTATGCACCAGTACGCTATCTTCTACTGCATCAACCTGGCATATTAGATTAGGACATCCCTCCTTTGGGAAATTTCAGTGTATTGCTAAACATCTAGACATTGTTCTTTTAAATGCTTTGTCTTGTACTGATTGTTCATTGGCTAAGAACCATCGGTTGCCTTTCACACCTTCACAGACCATTGTTAATAAGCATGGCTCACTAATTCATAGTGATGTATGGGGTCCTTTTACTGTTTCTAATTCTGCTTTTCGTTACTACTTGTTGTTCATTGATGAGTTTAGCAAATTTACTTGGTTGTATCCTCTCTCTTACACGAGTGAAGTTTACTCTAAATTCACAGATTTTGTTGCTTTCTTTGAAACTCAGTTTCACATTCGCATTCAGACATTTTGAACTAATGGTGGGATTGAGTTTCTTAATAAACAAATGTCTGTGCTTATATGTTCTAAAGGAATTTTTCATCAGTTTAGTTGTCCCTATACTCCCCCACAAAATGGTGTGGCCAAACGAAAGCACCGCCATATAATCGAGACTGCCATTGCACTTCTTCATAAGTCTTTGATGCCTTTATCTTATTGGTTTGATGCCGTGGCTACAGCCACTTTTCTCATCAAACGCTTACCATCTTCTAAACTTCATAATAAAACACCATTTGGGGTTCTGTTCAACCAACCTCCTGACTATTCTATCCTTCGCGTTTTTGGTAGCTAATGTTTTCCTTGGCTACGTCCTTATAGTGCTCATAAATTAGCACCACATTTCATACCCTCTGTGTTTCTTGGGTATCATTCCTCCGTCAAAGGTTATTGCTGCTTGGATCCTATAACTGGTAAGGTTTTTCTTTCTTGGCATGTTAAGTTTCATGAGTCTGTGTTCCCTTTTGCTACTTCCCCTGCTACTCCTTCATTTGGTCCTTCTTACGCTTTCTTCTTTTTTCTGGTCTCCTATGCCTATGCCTTCTCATCCATCTACTTCCCCAGCTCACAGCCCCACTTCTTCTACCTCTATTTCTTCTTCGACATCTTCACCCTCCACTTCTACTGCCAGTACATCCTCATCTCCTGGTTCTGGTTCCACTACCTCCCTTGCTGTTCCTTTCAATATTCCTTCCACTTCTTTTCCTATTTAATCTATTTCCAATGACCTACCTCTTTTGCCTTCACCTCTCAGTTCACGCATACCTTCTTCTTCTTCTTCTTCTTCTTCTTCTTCTTCTTCTCAGCCTCCTAAACTGAACCATCATCCGACGATTACTCAGTCCAAATCC
>JAUMHN010423938.1:2362-12954 GCA_032360265.1 Heliamphora ciliata
ATAACACGTTTAAGATTATTTTTTATTAAATCGGATATCTTAGAAAAATGTGAAAATTAATTCTGAATTTTGGATTAATTAAATAAAAAAATGTTTAATCGTAATAAATTATTATTTTTTGAAAAATATATAACATAAAATAAAATAATTAAATGCCTTTAATCACTAACTAGCTGTAAAACTAAAGAAAAAATTGTGCATTCATCGAATTTTATTTGACACACATTAAAACATGAAAAAATGGTTTAGCAAACCAAAATATTTGGAATCGTATACACGGAAAGATGTTTTGGATTCTTTCAGATCGTGTGATTTTCAAAATTAATAAATTTATTTTAATTAAACGAGTTTTTATAACCCTTAAATTTTTTTAAAAAATATAAGTGGGAGAGAGAATTTATTCACAGATAAATCACGCGGTCTCCATCACCAGTTTGTAAGCGATATTAATTAATTTTACATGTTGGCAGTAAGACCTTTCTCTCCATCGAACAAATTAATTGCGATATAACTAGTACGAACCTCCTTTAGGGATAATTTTGAATAATTATTAGTGTTGATCACTTCTCTATCTGAAGAGTTCATTGCAAAGCAATTTATTTGAGATTAGGTGGTAGTTAACACTTAGCTATAAATAATAGTATTCTCTCCATCTAAGCCACTGCAATTGCTTGCTAGACCAAAACTATGTTAGCTATTTAAATATACTTGGCATGGTCTGTTGCCTAGATAGTAAAATTAACAGGAATTGGCCTGTTTGGATAAACGATGGATAGTAAACGTCCTCTCTTCAAGGCATACTATTCACAGGGTACCAGGCTACTAGCAATTTTTTTTTTAAATGGTAGAGGGAACCAAATTAAAATAACTTCAACATTTTGCTCGTCATAATTAACGGTTATTTTTAATTATGTCATTCTCAGAATTAAAATGACCTTCAATCTACTGGATAATATACTTAAAAAGAACAAACTAACGGGATCGAATTTTGTTGACTAGAAATATAACTTGGATGTAACTTTAACTACCAGGGGTATTCCTTTAATGCCAGAAAATGTGTTTGTTTCTGAAAAGGGTTATTCCTCTAGGCTAAAGGAATGAAGAAGAAAAAGGTGACACGATTTTCAGGATAGCTAGTGGGCCACGAATTGGTGTAAAAAAATCAAAAGACAGATATTTTTACTACAACCAAACACGATACTGGAAAAAGTAATGTCCAGTTTATCTTAGCAAGCTGAACAAATAGGATAATTTCTTTTCACTGGTTGTGAAAACATATTTAGCGGTGTTATCTACAGTACATGGTGTGTAGATACGAGAGCCACTAATTATGTCTGCAATTCATTACAGAAGTTCTAGGAAACCCGACAACTTAGTGATGGGGAGATTTACTTACATATGGGCAATAATACAAAGGTGACAATAGTTGCAGTAAGAGATATCACTCTCAGTTTTAGTAGAGATTGGCTTTTAATATTTGAGAGATTTCTTTATGTACCTTTCATTAGAAAGAACTCAGTTTCTATTTCTAGATTGGTTAAAGACGGATATTTGATTTATTTTAATAACTCTGTGGTTATTAAAGATAATAAACAGGTTATCTGTTTTGGTACATTGGTGGATAATCATTATGTTATTACTCCAATCTCTCATATACTACAACTGACTAAATTGAATAGCACATCTAATTTACCATATAAGAGAAAGTTTCCTTCTTAATGAGCCAAATGTTTCTTTGCCACTTATGCTTGGGTCATATTAATCAAAAAAGAATAAATAGACTGGTAAAAGATAGATCTTTGAGTTCATTGGAAGTGGAGGCACTTCTAGTCTGTGAATCCTGCTTAGAGGGTAAGATGACCAAGAGGCCCTTCCCGGCCAAAGGCTATAGAGCTAAAGAACCGTTAAAATTAGTTCATTCTGATGTGTGTGGTCCTATAACTATCCGGGTTAGAGGTGACTTTGAGTACTTCGTCAGTTTTATTGATGACTAAAGGTATTGATATATTTACCTAATGTACCATAAGTCTGAATGTTTTGAAAAATTTTAAAAATTCAAGGCGAAAGTGGAGAAGCATCTTGGTAAAAGTATGAAATCTGTAACGACCCTGCTCAAACCCTAATAATAGCAATGGATAGACAATGAGATCTTAGATCGCTGGATGAACTGAAAACTCTAATTTAACCTGAAAAATCATAAAAAGACCAAATACTCAGAGGAGAAGCCCTAACACTCAAAGAAGTCTCGTGATATCCTAAATTAAGTAAATAGCATGAAATATAAGGTTAAAAATAAAAAATTCTCATGATTAGGGTAAAATGACCATTTGGCCCATAGTACAGCAAAAAGTCTTAAAAACCTAGATTTTTACACATGGACATCCTAAATCATAAATTTAGATACAATTAAACAACAAAAGATAAAATAACAATAAAAATAACAAAAATACCCTTGAATGCCCGGCTACCTTGGGATGTGTGCATAAAAAGTCACTTTTTGCCCTTTTAGCTCATAAATGAGAAAACATTATACAAATTAAGTATTATTATGACCCAAGACTTTTTAAACAAGTAATATATATATAATAATATAATAATATAGATCAACAAAAGTAAACAAATCATCATTTAAAGTTCCCACACAATAAATAAGTCAAAAAGTCAATTCTTGACAAACTAGTTTAAATTGACTTAAAAGCTTACAGCTATTTAATTAATTGCTAAAAAAAGTTAAGATAACTCATGGAAATACTAAATTAGTCATAAACACACTAAAATAATAGGTTTTAGTAGGTTAAGACACCAAAAAGGTATACAAAATTAATACTTTAAGCATTTTTATGCACAAAGTAGTACCAAAATATAATTTAATCCCTATTTTAATGCAAGATCAGATTTGGGTCTGTCCCAAACAGCCCTAGTCAAAACTCCTCTTCCAAAAATCTGAATTTGTAAGTCTCAAAAGCATCTTACGTCCCATGTAACCAATGGAAATTGGAAAAAATTAAATTAAAGCTTAAACATTAATAATTGTTTCCACTACTAGTGTTTCTATAAAAACACAACCAAGGCCCCATTCTCCTCTTCATAGTTTTGGTATATAGTGAGGGAGAAAGTATAAAAAATATCCTAAGTGTTCCAAGAGAGAAAAGGAGAGAAAGAAGGAGAAATAAGGAGAAGGATCCTAGGTGGAACTAAGAGATCTTCTAAAACCAAGTCCTAATCTACCTTCCACCATTATAAAATCTTTCTAAGGTAAGTAAACCCCTAAAACCATCTGCTAATCTCACACAAAAATTTTTTTTCAACTTATCTCTTAAAATATAAACAAGAATAAGGATCAAAATATCAAATAAAAAGGCGTTATGATGAAAGAATATGGGCTGTTTGTGTTTAGTATAACATTAGATGTGGTTGCATGTGGATATTTTTGAGTTTAACAACTTGCATATGTTCTAGAACTTTGATATATATATATATATATATATATATATGTATAAAGTACATGCATGCAAAGAAAAAAAACTAAATCTTAACATATCATGAGCTAGGACACCAAAACCCTAAATGGCCTGATTTTCTGGTTATTTAGACTTTCTACCCCAAACTTTGTTATGTCATAACTCATTGTAGAACAATGATCTAAGTATGATTTTTAAGTCTAGACCTATATTTTGAAGTTATATTCCATACAAAATTGGTTTGAAGTGGTTTCATTGGATAGAGCTCGAGACGTACCATTTTTACAAAAAAATGTTAGATTTTGACCACCCTGAGTTGCAGACATAAAATCCCTAGGATAGAATGAGAACCAAGTTTAGGTTAAAACATGAAACTTGTAGCCAACATCTTTATCATGCTGTCCACCAAAAATAAGCCTACAATATGGAGAATTTATAGGTCAAAACCCTCCTCAAAATCACTGTTGAAAATCTATGACTGACAAAGCTCTCTGTCACATGTTTTTGCATGTCTCGAAACTTAAGTTTTTAGTGACTAAATTCAAAATTGGTCTTCATGAAAAGTGTAGGAAATATATCAAACAATTTATTGACCAAAACTTAGCCCTAGATACCTTTGGATGGTCCCCAAAAAGGTTTATGCATTCTCTAATGAAACTCAATTTTGCAGAACCTTTTATAGCTGACTGAACCCATTTATAAAATGGCCGAAATATTTAACTTGTTTCAAACAACTAGCCTTAGCACTAAACATGAAACTTGTAGGGGACACCTTAAAATCGAACATATCCAAAAATCAGACCCATAATCCTTGATTTAAAGACCCAAAGCTGAGACCAACTGAGGCCCAAATTTTGTACTTTTCTCTGTAAAATTCTGAATTATTTTCTCTTAAATGAGCCAAATGATCCATTTACCCTAAGATCTGACCTTAGTGTTAAGCATAAAAGTTGTAAAAGATAGTTTTATCTAACTGTTGTCCAAAAATCAAAACTTAACTCCATGTCTAGGTACCCTAAAACACTGTTATAATTTTTAATTTGACACTAGAACATTTACCTTAATTTGGCTAAATGTATAGTGGCATGTCATATTGTGGGACTTAAAAATATAGATTTTAATTGAATTCTGTTGGACGATTGGTGTATAAAAATGATTAATTGATGATTATAATCCATGCTGCTAAGTGAAATCCATGTCTTATGAATTATAGACTGTACTTCATATACTTGTACCCCATGCTTTAATGAGTTATACTTTATGCTACACCATGCTTAGATGCCATGCTATATATCGTTGTACATGAGATGCATGTTGTATATCATGAGCATAACCATACTTGTATCTTGGCATATTGGAGTCTCTTTTGTACCTGTTATTGTGGGTTGGGTTATGTGAAAATCATTCCTTCTGTGGTCCTGAACCTAGGGCGTCCCTGGTTGCCAATTTTAAAAAATAATTTGAGAGATTGTTTATTATGAAAGGGGTTAGGTACCATGGGTTTGTCACTAGCCTTTTAATTTTGGGAATTTAGACTTTAGGTTGACGCCAAACGAGCATTCTTGTCCTAAAGGTGAAATTTGTGCGCATTTTTGGTTGGCCGAAGGATAAGGATGTTATTGGCCTGCCCCCACGGCATTACCATTGAGTAAAACAGCTGAGGCATGAAGTCAAGGAGAGTGTTTACCTTTCTCAACGAGGCGAGGATAGGTTTGGTGATCAAATTCCCAAAAAGTCTACTCTGAAATTCCCAATGTGGAATTTATATCATGATCTTGGATATATACCTGGAGGGGCACCTACATCACATTCAATTGCATCACACACCTGTATACTTGTTCTTGTTTATGCTTTCCTTGTCGTAATTGTCAAATTTATCTATCTCTTAACCTTAAATTATATTGGGTGTCATATGGTATTCGTTGTAGAATATTTTGTTATGAATTTAGGTTAGAAAGTTTAGGGAGTTTGCTTCTGAGCTTTGGCTCATAGCATTCGTGCCACAGGTGAGGAGGAAAAACTTTTTAAGGAAGACCCACTCGAAGGCGAAGGAAGTTTTGAAGAATAAGGTGAGTGGCAGGAGCCAGCCGACCCCGACAATGCAAGTTGAAGAATTTTAAGTTCACCCCTTTTGTTCATTTTGTTCAGTTTCCACGGGCTCATTGTAATTTTGTTGAATCTTTGGAGAAACTGTATTCGCTATGTATTTGAACAGTTCTAAACTTTTAATGAGGTGGTTCCTATTATATGTAACTATGAATGAATGGCTAGAATACTTTTTTTAATTATAATTATGTATGTCTCGACGTGCCCGAAAGATAGGGCGTCACAGTTAGTATCAGAGCATAGGTTTAATGAACCTTTAGGCCTTGGGAAATGGGAGACTTTGAGTTATGTAGCGTAGAAGCTCTGTAGAGTGTCTATATTTTTAATTTATCACTTATAATTTTAACAACTTAAAACTTTTACCTTAAGATTCTTTCACCTAATCTTTCTTTTATTAGGATGGCATCCAACGCTAAACCAGCTGGAGAATCGTGGCAAGCACCTAGCCCAGAAGACTCCAACCCAGAAGAAGACCCATAAGAGGTATCGATGGAGGAACAAGACCATATTGATGCCATCCCCTTAGCTTGGGCTTTCCCGGAAGATTGGCAGGCAATCCCATAGGATGAGAATGAAGAGATAGATGCGGACGAAGAACCGAACTAGGCAAATTAAAATGCCAATGATGATGAAGAGGATGAGGACGACGATGATGATGAAGAAGATAACAATGATGAGGACGACTACTTTCCCATATGATCAGCTTGAGGCACCTCTGCTCGAGTCTGACAAGGACGAGACTGTTGATACCGCTATTTACTACGGCCGCCCAAAATGCCAAGGTTACCACGTAGGAGATCGGGTGTACGCCAAAATTTTCCCGGATCATATGTGCACATGGAGAAAACCAGAGGCCTTTCCTTGCTATATGGGGCCCTTACGAGTGATTGGGAAATGCAGCCAAAATCTTTACTGCCTGGACTTTCCTTTTCGATTTAAGGCGCAACTTGGAGATATGTTAACTATAAAATGAATGCAACCCCGTTGACCAAAAGACGAGAAGAGAATTATCGACCCACATGACTCAGCTATTGATTTTGATGACTCTGAGACATACAGAGAGATTTCGACAGCCATAACCAACCGGATGCAGATGGGACCAACCAACGCCTGGCATGTCAAAGTACAGTGGTGTTGTTATAACATAAGTGAAGCGACTTGGGAGCGTGAACCTATCATTTGTCACTTCTACCCACATTTGTTTGTTTAGATTTTGGCATGCTAGGCATTGTACTTTTCTCTTTAACTCGAAGATTGTATGTGTACCATGTGGACTTTTTGACAAACATGTACTGGCTATAAGTTGGAATAAAATGCAAACGTTTGCTGTTGAAATCTCTATAAGTAGTTCTGTAAACCTCAACTTAACGCTACAAAATCCCAAAACATAAGAAGTAATCAAGAACTAGAACAATCTTCAGAACCATAACATTCTTCTTCTTTTCTTTATTTTAGAATGGCTGGTAGAAGACCAAACAACTGACATGCTAATGGACCAGCAGATAATGAGGTACCAAGGTTGGCTCAAGTTTTATGGGAACTGCCCGCTAGCATTAATCATCCACATGTGTGTGACCAAGCATGGTTTCTGTCAGAGATGGGAAGGTAGCGAGCCTCGACATTTAGAGGAGTAGAGCCGAGATAGGCGAAAGAATTCCTGAGGGCAGTTAAGAAGTTATTCAATTCTATGGGAGTTCAAGATGAGGCTGATCGAGTGGCCTTGGCAGCGCATTTGTTGGAGGGAGAAGCTGATCACTGGTGGAATATGATCAATAACACCCAGGACGTAGCAGCTCTGACTTGGGAACAGTTCAAAGATCTATTTTTGGAAAAATATTTCCCAACCTCTTTCCATCAAGGGCAAGTTCACGAATTTTTGGAACTCAAACAAGGGTCAATGATCGTGACTCAATACGTAAATCGCTTCGAGAAATTAAGTCGTTTTGCCATAACCATTATACCAGACGAGGAATCAAAAGCACAAAAGATCGAGTTGGGTTTTGATCCATCCATTCGGGCAAGAGTGATTTGTTTGCAGCTTCCAACCTACACCTAGGTGATATGCGCCGCCTTGTTAGCTGAAACTAATCTGGCGAATACAAGAAAGATATGGAGCCAAAAGGAGGGAAGCACCAGCTCAGGAGTGCCTGTGAAGAGTAACCAAGTATTTGTCCCTAAGAAATCGTACTAGTAGAACAACAAATAATGGCGACCAAGGGATCCCTCCGCAACATCTGTAGTATGCTTTGAATGTTGCTAAGCAGGACATAAGAGGAATGAGTGCCCGCGCCTAAGGCAGAGAAATCTAAACAACCAACTCCAACATTGAAGGCAACCCCAAAACCAGTTGCCTAGGTACCCGTAACAAGTTAAGGTCACCAGGCTAGCTACTCATCAGCAAAACAGAAGGGGAAGACCACCAGTCAAAAAATATCAGAGGCCCCAAAGAGGTTTGGGTAACGGATTGAGGACTGGAAACACTAAGCATAATAACGAAAACTGACCAATGGGAGGATGCGTTTTCGCTCTGCAATAAGAGGAGATGGAAGACACCCGTGTCATACAAGGTATGTTTGTGTTATTTAATATCTTAGTGAAAGTACTCTTTGGTTCTGGAGCATCCCACTCTTTATATCACTATCCTGTATGAAGTTCTTGCTCTTGAAACTCGAGCCATTAGATTAGACCCTAAGTGTCGTCACACCCTTAGGAAGTCAAGCCTTTCATCTGTAAAACATGCACGTTACAAATAACCAACACCCTTATGACAAGCGACCTACGAGTCATGGATTTTAATAGGAATGATGTGATCCTCGGAATGGATTGGCTCTTTGGGCACCGTGCTATCATTGACTATCGACAGAAGAAGTTATTAGTGTAAGTGGAGGACGGCACTACCGTACGAATTCAGGGAGAACGACGCGAAATCTTAACCCTAAGTAGTGCAAAAAGTTGCAAATCGATTAACTTCATAGGAAGATTAACATGTTTGCTTGTTAGTACAAACGTCTCATTAACCCCCGAGTTACCACGAGTCGTGTGTGAGTACAAAGATGTATTTCCAGAAGAACTACCTGGATTACCCCCGCATCGTGAGATTGAGTTCTCAATAGAGCTCCGACCTAGAGCTGCACTGATTTCGATCGCAGCACACCAAATGGCTCCTACCAAACTAAAGAAGTTAATGGACTAACTTTTGAAATTGCTCAGTAAAAGTTTTATTCGCCCAAGTACGTCACCGTGGGGAGCACCAGCGTTGTTCGTCAAGAAAAAGGATGGAACCTTCCGCCTTTGTATCGACTACAATCAGTTGAACGAAGTAACAATTAAGAATTGATACCTCCTACCCCGCATAGATGATCTCTTCGACTAGCTACAGGGATCAGCTTGTTTATCAAAGATCGACATTAGCATAGGATATCATTAGCTTCGAGTTAAGGAGGTGGATATACCAAAGACAGCCTTCAGGACACGATATGGACATTACGAATTCGTAGTCATGCCCTTTAGTTTAACCAATACCTCAAGAGTCTTCATGTGTCTGATGAATAAAATTTTTTAGCCCTACCTCGATCAGTTTGTAGTTGTCTTTGTAGACAACATCCTGGTGTCTTCCAAAATTGAGAAAGAACATGAGTAGCAATTAAGAATTGTCTTACTGAAGTTACGGGATTCACAACTCTATGCTAAGGCAAGCAAGTGTGAATTTTGGTTACATGAAATGAAATTTTTGGGGCACGTGGTGTCTAAGGAGGGGATAGCTGTGGATCCTGTCAAGGTAGAAGCTGTTTTGGAGTGGAAGCCACCTTGGAATATTTTTGAAGTTCGTAGTTTTCTTGGACTAGCAGGATATTATCGAAGATTTATCCAAGATTTCTCGAAACTGCCACGTCTAATAAGGAGATTAACACAGAAAAGGGTGAAGTTTGAGTGGGGTGATAAGTTGAGACGGCCTTCCAAGGGCTTAAGAAAAGGTTGACCAGTGCCCCAATCCTGATCATACCCGAACGAGAAGTTGGGTACACGGTGTATTATGATGCGTCAAAAGATGGTCTAGGATGCGTACTGATGCAGAACAGCAGGGTGGTAGCCTACGGGTCAAGGCAATTGAAACCTCATAGCAGGATTATCCTACCCACGATTTGGAGCTTGCAGTAGTGGTGTTCGCACTGAAGTTATGGGGGCATTATCTATATGGAGAACAGTTCGAGCTTTTTATCGAGCATAAAAGCCTGAAATATCTATTCACCCAAAAGGACCTCAATATGAGACAACACCGCTAAATGGAGTGTATAGACGATTACCAATTTACATTGGCCTATCACCCAAGCAAGGCTAACGTGGTGGCTGATGCCCTTAGTCGAAAGACGAGAAGCACGGTGGCTTGTATAGCATCAAGAGAATGTGACATGGTAGGGATGCTCGATGAGTTTTGACTTCAACCATCAGAATTAGAGGATGAAAACTAGTTTTGTCTAATTGTGGTAACAACAAATCTTTGTAAGCAAATCGTGGAAGCTCAAAAGTATAACCAAGAGTCCGAATTCATTTGAAAGCATTTGATCGCAAAGGAATCAAAGCCAGGTTGGGTAGTTAATAGCCACGGGCAGTTGACATACCTAGGACGACTTTTCCTACCAAATGTCGAGGATTTAAGGAGAGACATTCTGAGAGAGCATAACTAGTCACATTTTGCTGTCCACCCCGGAGGAAGAAAAATGTATCAAGATTTGAAGAGACTATTGGTGGAATGGCATGAAGAATGATGTAGTAAACTTCGTAGCCAAATGCCTTACCTGTTAGCAATTAAAGGCCGAGCACCAAAGACTAGGAGGAACCCTTCAACCCCTGGAGATACCTCAGTGGAAGTGGGACCACGTCACCATGGACTTTGTCTCTGGACTACCAAGGTCACCAACAGGACACGACGCTATCTGGGTAATCGTGGATTGTCTCACCAAACATGCACATTTTTTACCAGTTCAAACTTTCGAAAAGGTGGAAACCCTGAGTTAGAAGTACATT
>JAUMHN010423949.1:0-10341 GCA_032360265.1 Heliamphora ciliata
CGAAAAGATTTACGTAAAGGCTATGAAAACCTAAATTTTGGATGTTTGATGCTAACCCTTAGGATTGAGCTAAGGTTTTAAACGTTTCGATTGAGATGTCAGTTAATCTCGGTGGCTACATAGAAGATATGATGGTGTGTGTGTTTAGATGCTTGGTACATGGCTATGTGCATACCTATATATGTTAAGTCATACCTTATGTCATGTGATGAATTGCATATTAGGGTCAATCGTTGTCTTACGGTGAAAGACCGTGAAGAATTGTGTTTTGGGGCAAGTCGTTGTCCTACAGTGAAAAACCGTGAAGAGTTACATATTAGGACAAGTGGTTGTCCGGCGGTGAAAGACCGTAAAGAATTGAATGGTTGGGTTAGTATTATCACACGGTGAAAAGCTGTAAAAGAGTACGACGTGCATGTGAACATTGTTGTGTATGCTTACTTCTGTTGCACATTATGAAATGATATAAAAACTTGTGATTTTGAGAAATAAAACCGTTTTTGAGGCTCGAGTGAGTCGAGATATTCATTTTATTCGTATTAGCATGCTTTACTTTTAAATTTATGCCAGTCTGTTTCTTATTGGGTTTCGGCTAGCGTTGTGGGATTTTGAAAACCTCTTTCAGGTGATTGTGATCAGAGGAGATGATCGAGTAAAGCCCGTAGAGGCGGAAGACTTAGTTTTCTCTTTTGTTATGGAATCATGTATTGATGTATACCTTTTGTTGGATTCCAAACATGTTATGTAAGGCCCTAAGGTTAAGGTTTCATATGTTGTTTGCATGTGAGATGTGGGCTCGTGATGGGTTTGGGAATTCCCAGTTTCAAAGGGTTTGTTCTGATGTAAAAATGATGTTATTCAAGTTTTTGGATTGTATGGAAAGATTTTTTTATCCAGTTGATGTTTTGTCCCTATATTTTAATTGTCTAAATCCATATTCAAATATCACGTTTTTTGGTGTGTTTTTGAGATTTCAGAAGATTTTTAGGTTTTTGGCTAGGAAATCTCTCTGGCGTCTCACCGCTCGAGCGGACCTCTAAGCGCTCGAGCGGACAGCCGCTGTGACTAATAGTTGGGTTTTGTTTTAAAAGGAGATTTTGGTTGGAGACACATGGGTTTACTCCTTTTTTACTCAAAATGGCATATTTTGTTAATTGTTTTACAAACAAAATCTCATTTTCGTTTCAATCTTCGACCCGTTTGGCTTCAGGCGATTTTGGTGGATCGTGGTATCCCGTATGGTGGTTCCGTGGGCTTTTAACGTGACTCGGTTTTTGGGGCGTGACAAGAACGTCTCTTCAAATTTATTAATTTCCTCATTTCACATTGGTGACCAGATAAAGAATTGATATGGTTGACATGCAGAATGGATAGCATATGTAAAGCTAAGAAGGACAGACATTTCAAAGAAGGTAGTATATTTGTGTCAGGCACTGACACTCATCAAACACTCCCCAACATATATAAGACACTTGTCTAAATGTGTTCTACTATTATTTTTATATTTTAAGTGTTCATCACTTATATACATATGAATCATCTAACAAATTTAAAAAAAAGTGTGATCGACTGATAAATTAAAAGCAATGTATTTTTATACTTGTTAGTAGCTTTTTCTTTAGATTTTTTAAATTTGCAAATTCTAGATGTCCAAACTACTAATTTGTCAATGAACAAGATTCTAATATAAATATATGGCTCTATTGTTCTTACTTCTTTTCTAGTACATAGAATATGAAAAATGATTTCTTATCTTACTATGTTGATATGAGAGTGCATATAAAATGCATATATCAATTGACGTATCCCAACCATAACCATGATGTGACTTGATTTTTTTAATTTTATTAAATGCTGTGTCTACATGGCCATTCTCGTACTCCGTATTTCTTAGAATGTAGGCAAGAGAGAGATGAAACCAATGGATTTAGAGCAAATATATACACCAATGGCCACCAAGTAATTACCATAATTTACCATAATATCCAATCAAATGTTCACACCTTTTTCCCCAACAGTCATGCCTCATCATCACACACACACACACACACACACACACACACACACACACACACATAGGCGCTTTAAACATATATTATCACCTTTCTCTGGCCTACGCAGAACTATTAATTTCACACTTCCGCAATATGAGACACTTCAGAAAGTGATATAGATCATCACAGAACAGCAAGAGGCCTCCTTCTAGTGAATTCTCAATATACAAATACGTGCCAAGCAAACTGTTGACAATCAAATGGTCACAATTTCTCCCTGTGACCCCAGCCTCTCCACAAACACAAATGTAATATATCTACATCTCTCAAGCCTATGTACGAAAACTTAGACCAAGACCATGGGCTAAAATAATGCAACCTTCCCATTAAAACATTTACCTAATCCTAGTTGGCCAACATTTACTCCCACAAAATAGATAAAGTTTTATGCATCTTCAGTCTTTTTCAACAAAATTGTGGTTGCAAAGAAGGAACTAAAGATTCTCTTGGAATGTAATTAATTTCCTCTAATAAGTGCATGAAACAAACAATTGAAGTAGGTAACAGTTTAGGCCTTGATTCAGAAATCGCAAAGGTTGAAGTTTCAACTTTTTGCAGCCCATAAGACCTCTTTACTCTGACGAAGAAAATGAAGACCTCAACCTTGCATTAATGTTTTTCCTAGTAGCCCCATGATATTTTGAGCTATTGAATTGAAATACAAGTTCTTAATTTGTGACCATGGTGGTAAAAGTTACAAAACGAATCACGGAATTAAAGAGGGATGGAATCCATTCGATTTGCTTCCAAAATAAAGGATAGTTTGAAATTACCTCACCTTAAGGAAGATTTAGGACCAAGATTAGCTAAAAAATTAGTGATGACTTGTAAGTTAGAACTAGTAGAACGGGGTTTTTAGAAACTAGGGTTTAGAGTTTTAATATTCTAAGTGTAGTTTGACTAAACACAAAATCTTAGAGAAGTAAAATAAGCATTATAGACGAGGAAGAAGAGCGGAGGAAAAATTCCAATCCCCAAAACAAAGCATAAAGGTGCAACTAGGATGGGTGGCCTTATAGTAAAGGGCAAGCTCTAGGACAAAACTGCAAATTGGAGCATCTTGGATTCAACTAGCTAAATCAAGCTGCACCCATCATCATGATCCGCTAGGCCCGTTTTGGCACCGTTCACATCAACCAATCCGAGGCCTTCTTACAAATGAAAGTGCGTTTGTGGTGGAGCCTTTTGATCCACAACTTGTGAATTATATTGTTTCCTAAAAGGGAGCATTCAACTGGTAAGATTTGTATCGGAGAACTAGATGGCAGATCAGCACCTTGTTTCAACTTGTGATTTTGTGTAATAGAGGCTAAAGCTTCATTCTTTCATTATCGAATTGCAGTTTTTGTTGTTGAAGAAAACAATCAATAAGGGGCTTTAAGGATTGAATGAGAGCCACCAACGGTACTATTCTCGAGTCACTCTCTATCTTATCATGTACATATTGCTTGAAGCTTTTGAAACTCATTATTATTGATTACACCTAAAAGTTTTGTGGTTTTAGAGGTTAAAAGTACTGAAAACATTAAATAAGAATAGACATAACTAACCCTCACAAGAGCTATAAAACATCAAACAACGACATAACAACTTCCTGTAAAACCAACTCTTTAGAATTTACAGGATTACGCATGCATTCTTAGGCTGAATGAATCTCCTGTTCTATAAGGACCAAGGATATTTGGTAACTACAAATATTCTAAACTACGATCGTTACTTGTTAACCCTACTTCAACTATGACATGAATTCAAAAATAACGATGACTCTTTTTAACTACAAAGACTATTCTAGATATGATAAAACTCATATACATACCCATTTACTAATTTGAGCAAATCAAGGTCCATAGATCCATAATAGAACCCAAGTCCAGCAAATTTAGAAATCACTGAAACACCGTAATCTCCACATCACTAACATGGATAGTTCTTGGACCAAAGAGATTTCAAGCTTGTCGTGTGACGGGAAACAAGAAGGCATAGGATGAAAATATCTCAAGATTTAGGAATTTAGTAATTTTAGTAATATTCTATATTTTGATTTTTTTGAAATTTTTAAATTTAGTAACTTTAACTAGTTCTTTTGAATTGAAATCTCTTATTTTTAGTAACTTTAATTAGAATTTTATTGAATGCCTATAAATAGGCCATTATGTAATAAGTTTAGGCCAACTTTAATATTGAGTTGAATTAATTGAGTTTTGTTATTGGGATCAAGAATTTTTATGTTCCTTTGAGTGTGACCTTTCTTTTCTTAATTTCTTTTATTCGGATCTTTTTATTTATTTATTTTCAATATTACCTGTCATCCGACATCAAGTGGTATAAGAACTTTTCTTTTATTGTGAGTGTGATCATTCTTTCTGTTTTTTTCTTTTATTAAATCATTTTATTTTATTTGTTTTCAATGTTACTTGCAGTCCGGTATCCGCGTGGTGCCCATAAATTTTGATTTAGGTTTCCAAAGCCTATGATATTTGTCCAATCAATCAATAGATGTTGCATCACTAAACAACAATGAACACTTTTTCTTAACCAAAATAACTTAAATAACTTAATAATTGGGCTCCCAAAGACTTATTTTTAGGCCTACTAAGAGATCATTTATAACAATTGCTGCCTTCATATGCCTTTGGATCCCCATATCTTTGATGGCAACAAGACTAAGGAATATTATTATAGCATAATAATCGAAGAGCTCCAACTACTGATAAATTACATGGTATATATTAAAAAAACTAAAAACCCTAATGATGTCGGAAATACTAAACTACCCCTTTAATTATAACAAAATAATAAAAATAGGCACACACACTCTCACACCCCTTATGATGCAAGCCCGAAGAGCAGCAAGAGTTTGTCCAACAGAAAACAAAAACGAGCCGCAAGGTGAGTCTTTATAAAGAAATTGGCAAGCTACAAAATGGACGAAACAAACGGTAGAGAAATAGTGCTCAACTGAAGATGCTGATAAAGCGGCAATCATCTCAATATGTTTTGTATGCTCATGAAACACTAAATTATGAGCAATCTAGATGGCACTCTTATTGTCACAGTATAGAGAAATAGGAGAAGGAGAGAGGACACCCAGATCAAAGAGAAGCCACCAAAGCTAAACAATTTCAGCAGTAGCATGGGTCATAGCTCGATATTCAGCCTCGACAATGGAATGGGCTATTACCGATTGTTTCTTACTTTTTTAGGAAATTAGTGTCACCGAGAAAGACACAAACACTAGTGGTGGACTTCCGATCAAACACATCACCAGCTCAGTCAGCATTTGCATTAGGAATGGCAATTTCTCTCGTCCCGCCCCGTTCCCGCACGTCATCGCCTCGCTTTGTACAGGTTTTCTCTACCCCGATAACAAACAGGGTGAGGGCGGTATTTGCTCTCTATACCCCGTTTTCTATCGCCCCACCACCGATTACATAAAATAAATAATTTTAAAATATTAATATACGTATAAAATATATATTTTACAAATATAATAAGTCCAAAATATTAAAATATTATATTTATCTCTAATTTTTTTTTATTTCTTACATTTTGTATTTTTAGTTATATTAATTCATCAACTATTACTTTTTTATTTATTATATTATTCATAACTCTTATTAATATCACTCTTCTAAATCTTAAAAATTATCTCCAAAATATCTCTGTTCCCCACTACTTTCCTGATATTTTCTCATGTCCCCACCCCGATCAAATAGGAGACGGGAATGAAAGAGCTCATCCCCAACCCCGCCCCACCCCACCCCACCCCACCCCATTACCATTCCTAATCTACACATGCCTAAAGAGTCAACGAGGATGTGGGCGATAATAACAAACTCTGAAAAATTGTGTGCCAAATATAATAAATGATATGGAGTAAAGTTGCCCAGTGGGTAGAGCGTGGAGCCGAGACAAACTGACTAACCACATGAACCGCATAAGCTATATTAGGGCAAGTCATAGTGCGATAAATCAAACACCCAACTAACTCCCGATAAAAAAGAAGAGTTCTCAAGTGGCACAACATCAGTAGAAGAAAACTTAACATACAATTCAATATGAGTCTCAACAATTTTATCATCTATGAGCTACGTACAGTGAACAACCTCATGAGCATACTTAGTTTAAGAGAGAAAATAGCCTTTTAAAGAAGAAGCCACCTCAATACCAAGAAAATACCAAAGAGGGCCCAAGTCTTTCATTTAAAACTCTCGAAAAAGATGTTGCTTGATATTAGAGATAGTGCCAGAGTCAGAACCAGTAATGATCATGTCATCCACATATAAGAACAAGACCACAATACCAGTAGAGGTATGATCGATAAATAGGGCCAAATCATGGGCATTGAGATGAAAACTAATCTGGGTAATAGTAGACTGAAAACGATCATACCAGGCACGAAGAGGTTGCTTGAGACCATAGAAGACACGATGAAGGCAACAAACCAAGCCCAGGGGATGAGATAAACCCAAAGGGGGACGCATATAAACTTCTTCATTAAGATGACCATTAAAAAAGACATTCTTTACACCTAGCTGAAACAGAGGCGATGAACTGTAGTGACCGAAATAAGGGTACGAGCGGTGGTCATTTTAGCCACAGGAGCAAACGTTTCCTCATAATCCACACCATATTCCACAAAGAAGCCCTTGGCAACCAAACGAGCTTTGTAACACTCTAAAGAGCCATCGGAGTGAGTTTTAACTTTGTACTCAAAATAAGCATGAATAGAAGTTAAAAAAGCACGATAGGAAAGAGAGAAACATGTATTCGAGAAACCAAGTCTTACCGGTGGTGTACAAGTGCGCAAAGGATAGCAACAATCAGGAGGATCAGATACCGAAGGGGTAGGTGCAGGATCAAAGCTGGCGGGCAACAGAGGAGAAGAGGTAACCGCCCGACAATAGTAAACTAACAGGAAGGATGAAGGCAAAGGGGGGCGAGAGGAGGAAGGCAGCTGAGAAACAACAAGAGATAAACTCCTTAAAAGGCACATCAAGAGAAAAGGAGTTCAGAAAAATCAAATCATCTTTGGAAACAGGGGCATACTTTAGAGGAAGATTAAAATAGAAAAGATGCTCGAAAAACACGACATGACGCAAGACATATAGGCATTTTAAAATAGGATCATAACACTGATACCTTTTTTGCTGAAGGCCATACCCTAAGAAGACACATAGGGGAGAATAGGCACTGAGTTTGCTCCACTCGCATTTGGGAAGAAAGACAAAACAAACAGAACCAAAGACAAGAAGCAAGGAATAATTGGGAGCCTGACCAAAAAGCTTTCCATAAGGGAAGATAACAAAGAGAAGAAGAGAGAGTATACGATTTAGAAGATACACGGCCGTAAGAATGGCTTCACCTCAGAATATGGCAGGGACAGAGGAGGATAGAAGGAGAGACCGAGCTGTATTGAGGATATGCTGATGTTTTGTTTCAGCCCTACCATTTTAGGCCGGGGTGTCCGAATATGAAGACTGATGAATGGTACCAGAAGAAGTGAGTTCAGTCAAAAAGCACTGCCCACCCAAATCCGAACGAAGAATTTTCATAGTAAAAAATTGGATTTGAACCATAGAATGAAAATTGCGGTAAATACGAAATAAATCAAATTTGTGAAACATAAGATAGAAACAGCATAACCGACTATAATCGTCAATGAATGACACATAGTAAACAGAGCCACCCTTGGTGGCAATGGGTGAAGGACCTCACACATCAGTATGAACAATAGAAAAAGGAGAAGTGGAAACAGACGTCCTTTTATTAAAAGAAATTGCTGACATTTTAGCAAATTTACATCCACTACACTCAAAAATATCACTAACCGACACTTTGCCTAATCTACCAGACTGAACCAAATTTTTTAAATGCTCACTAAATTGTCTCAAACGAGAATGCCAAATGTAAAAAGAGAAAGAATGCTAGTCTAAAAAAAAGGACGACATAGCAACAGAGGAAGTTGCCGAAATGTGTGGACTCTCCAGAAGGTATAGGTTACTAGCTCTAGCTCGATCCCAATCTACTTCTCCGATGTCCGTTCCTGAACAACACAACTAGTGGAAGAAAAAATAATATCAAAATCAAAATCAGAAAACTAACTAATAGACAAATGACTAACAACAATTGTGGTATATAAAAGACATTTGGAATAGACGACGAGGATGAGAAAGACGGAGCAACCGAACCGATAAAGACAACTTGCATAGGTGTACCATTTGCAGCGTGAACAGTGATAGGAGAAGGAGAAATACAATTACTAATACCAGACAAATCAGATGCCATGTGATGGGAAGAACTAGAGTTAAAGATCCAAGTGGAGGGTGATATACCTGAGAAGTAAGAATTATATGAACCTGAACGTGAGATAGTTATGGAAGCATGCGACTGAGTCCCAAAAGGAGCGAACATGACCCGAAACTGATAAAACTGATCTATCAGCAATGGGGACAAGAGAGTTGTGGTGCCATGGGATATAGGTGTGGCAAGGCCAGCAGGAGAGCAAAAAGACGATGTAGGGGTATGAGAGGTGGCTAATGAAGAAGAGTAGCCCTTCTATGCTAACTTATGACAAGCAGACTTCCAATGGCCATTCTGGTGGCAAAAATTGCATTCACCCATGGCAACTCTTGACTTCGATTTCCCTGTGACCTAAATCAAGTGAGGAGAGGGAGTAGGCAACAGCGAAGGACAAGAAGTGGCACCAATTGCCGAAGAAAGGGTGGCAAAGACTAACTGAGAGGGAATAGCCATTTAAGTAACCTTGAACCTTATCTCCTCTGTAATGAGTTCGCGAATGGCCCCATCGACAGAAGAAAACAGAGAGCGATAAAGGATAGCACCACGAAGTGGCTCAAACTGATCATGGAGGGCCATAAGAAATTGTACAAGCTGCTGCTTTTCGCAATATTGGAGAGAACTATTAATCAACTATAACTCAGAAGGTTCTATAAGAGCCAACTGGTCCCAATAATTTGTCATCCCATTATAAAATTCTTGCATTGATTTGTCATTGTGCTTAGCACTTCGAATAGTCATATCCAATTCATATTGTTTGGAAAAGTTAGAGGTGAAATACGTACTCTGAAGATAATCCCACACAGGCTTTGTAGTCATATACTTAGAGAAATTCATTCCAATACTAGGTTTCACAGAGTTATGAAACCAGATAAGTACCTGTGCATTCTCTATGTCCCAAACTGCAATCGAAGTGTCATACCCCTCAGCTTTTGGATTTGTAGGTCGAACGGTTGAGCCTGTTACATAGCCCCATCGCCCTTCTCCAAGAAGGAAATTCTTCATAACATTGGAACAATAAAAGTAATTGGTTCCATTAAGGCGAATGCTAATAGCTTGCAATTTATCTTCAGCCATCTTCAGCCATAAGGAATAAATCAAGAGAAAACCAATCTTCAAATAATGAGACCACCGTATCTGCAATAATAGACAAGGAAACAACCCCGCAAAGAAGATCTGAGGTTTGAAAACCAATGTGGAAGAGAGAGAGCTTCAAATGTTTCGGCGAGGTCGCCGGTCCTGGCGAAGGGGGCCGGCGAAGTCATCGGTGCTAATGGAGAGGTTCGGTGAAATTATCAGTGGTCAGAGAGCCTTGGTTGAGGTATTTCGTAGGTCAAAGAGTAATCGATCTAGGGTTTCTAAAGTCGCAGGCAAAGATTGGGTTCCAGATCTAGGATTTTGGCTCATGGCGGCAATGGTTGGGGAAGAAGAGCCTGATAAAGTCATTAGTGCTAGTGGAGGTTGCCAGTGGAGGTTGCATGTTCGATTCACCAACTTAGGTTTTTGCAGATCAAAAAAATATAGATCTAGGGTTTCGTATCTCGTTGAAAAGGGTCGGTGGCGCCAAACAAGGTGAAGTCGACGGTGCCGAAGGAGAAGGGGGAGATCAAAGGATTGTTTCGGTGAGGTGTTCGTCTGAGAAGATGAGTGCTGCGAAGGAGTCTGCAAAGGAGAAGTGTGACAGGTTCTGTAAAGGAGGAGAGAAGATCGACAGTGCCAAGAAGAAGACAACAACTGCACCGAAGAAAAGGGATGTTAGCGGCAGGCTAGGGTTTTGAACCCTACTCTGATACCATGATAGCAACCAGAGTAAGGAGTATTATTATTGCATAATAATCAAAAAGTTACAACTAATGATAAATTACATGGTATATATAAAGGAAAACTAAAAACCCTAATGATGTAGGAAATACAAAACTACCACTTGAATTATAACAAAATAACAAAGATAGACTCTCTCACACACACTGACAATCTTATGTCTATA